>JANTPZ010002443.1:0-21699 GCA_025593235.1 Vachellia pachyceras
CAAGAGGTTTAAAAACAGAGTCACCCAAAACAGGATAACCTCCCAAAAACATCATATCCTCCAAGGTAATCATCGCTTCACCACATGGAAACACCAGTGTGTTTGTCTTAGAACACCATCTCTCTGCAATACCAAATGTCACATCTTCATTTTTCAACACGTGATACTTGCTGCCACCTAACTTTTCTCCACACTGATTCGAAGGTAGAATGCAAGGAATCCACCCAATGGATCCATTTTCTTGGTGTGTCTCGCCACCCAGTGAACTTTACTGTGAGAGGCCACGTTTTCGGTTCAAAGCTAGGTGGCAAAGATATGGAAGATGAAAGAACATCATAACATGGTCCACCATTTGAGGTTAGAGAAGTTTTAAGAAAGTAAGCAGTTCTTAGAGTTGTCTTGCTATCACTGAAATAATCATATTTTATCAAGTGAATTTACAGCATTTTTGGGGATTTTAGTGCTATTATTTGGCTTTTATTGAGCTTAATTGTATTAATTAGGATTAATGATTATTTTATAAAATAAAAGCCAATTAAAGTATTTGTTGAAGAAATTGAGATCAAAAGATATATTTATCAATATAATCTTAGAAGATTCTGAATTCAAATTAGTAAATCTTGATTCTGAGTTTAAATTAGAAAATCTAAGATTCTGAATTTAAAAATTCAAATAAAAAACCAAACTTATAAATCCATTTATTTCATTTCATTTCATTATATTATATCATCATCATCATCATGATTATATCATTATCATTATTTCTTTAGTTTTGGTTACTTATTATTTTTTTTTGTGAACAACAAGCAAGTGGACCATTTGGCCCACACTCGGAACCATCCGGTATCTTATTATATTTAGTTTTAGTTACTTAGTATATACATGTGTGTGTGTGTTGTCAGGGAAGCAAGTGGCGGACACATGTTTATTAATGCTTGAAAAACACACGCCGCCTGGAGAGCATTAGAACGCACGGGCTATTCATTGAATCATCCATTCATTTCTTTTCTTTTTTTTTTTTAATAAATCATCCGGTATCTTGGGGTATTCTGGAGTATCCTGGGTTTATTGCCCGCTCCAGACTAATCCGGACCCCCGCGAGAAGACCTTACGGTGGTAGCGAGTTACCGATGGGACAACCTCTTTGAGGTTGCGTTAATTATTACGGTTGTCACTCCCCAATATTCAAACCCTCGCCCTGAGGAATGCTGGTAGTAGCTCTTGTCAACTCTATCAAACGCCTATTGATATCATCCATTCATTTATAGGAGAGGAAAAGTTATGCCACCACCTATTGATTATTAATCCACTCCACATCAAGCCCAATCCTTTTAAGCCCATAGCTTGGCCCCATTCACTTGTGCAAGGATGAGGGTTTTATTAATCATCGTTCACCTATTCTGGGAGCAATTCCTTTTCAAACTTTCAATCACCTTATCTTGCCGCACGCCGCTTCTTCCATTCCCCACCATCCTCAGTCGCTGTTTCAAGACCCAGCCTTTATCCGTCTTTCTCTTTGATCCTGCCATCGCCGAGTCCGTTCTACTTCTTGTTACCGTCAAGAAACATGATGGCTGCAGTGTTTGAACCTCCGGAAATTTTCAAGGTAGGAGCTTGATTAGTTTTTAATTACTTTAATTTTCTGCCTAATAATTGTTTAACAATTCCTAGGTCTTATGATAGTTTATCTAATTATTGAAACAATTTTTATGATTTAATATGATTTATTTTGAAGATTATTGTAACTGAATTATTGTTTAGCAATTGATATTGAGCTGATTTAATTTTAATTTCAATTATAATATTCTGGTATGACATTTATATTGATTTTAGAGTTAATATTTTGTGATTTTCTAAGGTGGCTTAGAATTTTGGATCAAATAATCTTTTGTTAGCTTTAATTTTATTATTTGAATTCAAGATTTACAATTAAGCAGTTGTTTTATTATCCTTAATTCCTCTTTACTATTCTGGTGACAGTTAGTAAATTGGAAGTTGGAAAATATTTTGTGACAATTCGAAGTGGCTCAGTTGTTGGATTAAAAACTTAATTATAATTCTTTAATTCATTATTTTAACTCCCATATCTATTGAAGTGATGATTGCTCATGTTGTTGAGTTGGAGGATTGATTATTATCATCATTTATTCGTGTGTTTCATTTTCTATTCCTTTTATCAAAATTCATTTCAATTGTTTTCATTAAAAAATAAAAAATTATTTTAATTTCTATTTAATTCATAGCATTTATCTAGAAAAATTTCTCAAATTAATTTCAGTTTATGTTACTCGCATTCAATTATTAGGAATTAATTTCATTTTCGGCTCCTCAAAGTGAACACGACCCGGATTGGTGCTATATTACATTAATTCAGTTAAATTATTTTTTGACGCTGATATGAGGTGACTAAAGATTCGCTCGTCAATCACCAACGGGGAAACCATGAACTCCTCCCTTGATTCCATTATGGTTTCTACTGATTCAGACATGAGGATACAAAATCAAAGAATGTGGTCAACTGATCAAACCTTATAGAAATTATGAAGCTCTCTGATACTGAGGCTATCTCTGGAGTTTTCTAAAAATGACTCTGAATTTGCTGAAAATGGGATTCAGGAAGCCTAAGGGGTTTCCCTACAAGAGAACGTGAATGACACTTCCCATTCTGCGTAGAGTATGAAAACTCAGAGTTAGCGTTGGCTTCTAGCAATATTCTAAACAAAAACCATAATCAATTGTGTACTATCATGGGGTTGGTTTTGTATTTAAATCTCTTACCCGTTACTTAAATGACTTTGAAAAACCTTCCGAAAGCAAGGCTCCTCTTAAACTTGAAAGGAGCCTCCCGTAATTTTAAAATAAATAAATAAAATTATGATTCATTCGCAACACAACCCAGTAAGCATCCTACAATGCTTCGTCATTAAGACGGGTAAAAAAAAGGTCACAGCTACTCAAGAACGGTTCATAAATGCTGGGAAGTAAAATGAAGTCTTACCAAATGAGAAGCTAGATGGCTAACCAGCTTATTGAACTCAAATGCCTCTTTGTTTGAATGAGATGGCCATTGTGTTGCCAGAACGCCGAAAAGCCTTCCCTCTTCATTTGAACTTCTTCCACCAGATGCTTGAGCTCCCCTCTTCATCGTGGTTTTCACCGGACGTGATATAGCCGTTGGAATACTGAAAATATAAAGCTCCTCTGATATGTAGATACTGATGAGGCTGTTTCTTTCCTTCTTACAAATGTCCTTAAATTACTGGAAATGAATGCCATTTACTGCAAATGCATGCCATTCTTCTCATAAAGTTCACTGTAAAAATTAAAAAAACTAGAACCAATTGAATAGAGTTTAGGGCTAGTTTTGTAATGGAGTCTCTCCCCAGTCCACACTACGGGCCTCATCGCCACAAGGTTTTCTTAGTTTCAAAGTAAAACTCTATGGTGGGAAAACCCATTGGCCATGGCCCAACCCGCTTTTTTTTAAAAAAATTTAAAATAATATATTTTATATTTATTTTACATTTTTTAATTTAATATTTTTTACAAAAAAGTAATATTAAATTCTATTTTTAAGATAAATGATACCTAATATAATTAAAAATAGAATAAAATATTGTATTTTTCCATATCAACTTTCTATAATACTATATTTAAAATTATAACAAAACATAATACTTATGTTTTTTTGAAAAACTTGAAAAATGTTATTATTGAAATTTTATTGGTGAGAAGAGAATCATATGACTATGTAGCTTAAGGGCAAAAAAACTGGGAAAAGAATTAAAAAATTTTAATTTTTTTAATAATTATTTTAGCTAGCCAGTCAACCCGCCAAAAGCAAGCTTTAACTGCTAAAAAGAAGCCCCCTTGGGGGGGAGCTATTTCATCTTGCCTAGTTCGACTTGTGGGTGGGTGCGGACTAGCCCACAACCCAAGGGCTAACCCACGTTACTAGCCATACTCTAGGGTATGGTTGTGAAAATGGCGAAATGGACATTCAAAAGCAAAATGACAAATGAAGAAATCAAAGGCTCATGATTTGGGCAAATTTTGCAAATTTAGAATTTGAACTTATTGTGCATACTGTAGAGCCAAAGGAAGTGGTTTATTTGAGTTTAGCTGGTCAAGGGTTGGATACTATCTAGGTTTGATACTCGGGAGTGCCACTTAGATGTGCCTCCTATCAAGGCACTGGGAAGATATATCTACAATTTAGTGAACCTGAGTAGACCTACTCTTGAGGTCAAATAGATAAAATTTAAACAAGAAAGGAAATTTGTAAAGTTTAGCTCAATGGCCTCTGACATTTACTATTCAATACATAAGAAGGGTGAAAACCCTAAATGATACAATATGATTACACATGTAAGATATATAAAGAGTATTCTAGAATAATTGCATATATCAGCAATATTAGGCCGGGGTCATCTACTCAATAAGGTGAATATTGGGCTTATATGCCTTGAATTAGTCTTGACACTCCCTTCAAACTAGGGTCTGGTGCGAGAATAAGGGTAGTTTGTTGCGAAGTTCAGGAACTTAGAATGGGATAAAGCCTTAGTAAATAAATCAGAAATTTGGTCAGACAAGGGAATGTATTTGATTGTTAGTTGCTGGTTTATTACATGATGCCTTAAATAATGAACATCCAACTCGATATGTTTGGATCTAGCACGAAAAACAGGGTTTAAGGTCAAAGCTGCTACACTCAAATTATCACACCAAGCAATGGGAGGTTGTTTCATATGGACTCCAATATCTTCAATCAATGATTGGATCCAAGCTAGCTCCATTTCAAGTTTAGCTAGAGAGTAATAATCAGATTCTGCAATTGAGCGAGCTAGTACTTGTTGCTTCTTGGCTTACCATGACATTAAGGAGTCTTCAAGGTAGACACAATAACCATCAATGAGGCATCAATTATCCAAACAAACAACTCAATCTACATCTAAAAAATCTTGCAAATTTAGACGATTACTAGGGTTAACATGTGATAGATTTATTGTTCCCCAAGATAATGAAAGATTCATTTTATAGCTTGCCAATGTATATCAGTAGGAAAACTAAGAAATTGGCTTAATTTATTGACTCCAAACATAATATCAGGTTTGGTGTTAACAAGATATTGTAATGCACCAACATCTTATCTATAAAGGGTAGGGTTTTTGAGAGGAACACCAATAACTTTTGAGAAATACTTAACCACCATAGGTGTTGGAATATGGCTTGAATGAGACATGCCAAATTTATCCAACAGATTTAGAATATATATCTCTCCTATTTCAAATATAACCCTATGTCATATCTAAATACCTCAATATTGAGAAAACCGTGCAATAGGCCAAGATCCTTGAGAGAAAAAAGAGAGTTCAATTGTCTAATAAAAACTCCAAAATCTTGTTAGAATTTTTAGTAACAATTATATCATCTACATAAAACAAAACAAACATGACAAAAATTGTACATTTGATAAAGAATAAGGATATATCACATTTGGAATGAGTGAATCCCCACCTAGTCAAAGTGGTTCTGAGTTTATCAAATTGTGCTCTTGAAGCTTGTCTAAGGCTATAAAGAGCCTTTTTCAACAAGCAAACATGAAAACTTGGAGGACACAGAATGTTCTGGTTGCCTTATGAGGACATACTCTTGAAGATCTCAATTTATGAAAGCATTATGAACATCTAATTTCTAATAGACCATCCAAAAGTAATTGTCAAAGTAAGAATAAATCTCAACGTAGATGCTTTAAGAGCAGGACTAAAAGTTTTGTTAAAATCTATGTTAGGGCTTTGTTGAAAACCCTTTGCAATCAACAGTGCCTTATGCTTAATTAATGTACCATCAGCAGTAGGTTTAAGTTCAAAAACCCATTTACAGTCCATAATTTTCCTTTGTCCTATGTTAGGTACTAGCTGCCACATTTTATTTTTTATCAAGGCATTAAGTTCATCTATCATAGCTCTTTTCCATTCAACTGATCTTAAGAGATCCTCCGCACAGTAAGGCTCTTTTGGCATTGTCATGTTAGTTGAAACAATACCAACAAAAGGTAATTTAGGCTTATGTACACCTACATTGCTTCCAGTGATCATATAATGCTGCACAGGACTGGAGCAATGTTTATAGGTTCAACTACAACTTCAAAATCTAGAATTTGGCCATCCTCTCTCAACCTTAACTAATTGTAGGACGTGAACTAGGAGTTGAGATATAACTAAAAGAGGATCGTGTGAGGTACTGTTGAGGATTATTGAATGATGGTGTGAGAGAGAGTCATATGAGGCTGTGACAGTGTGTATGGAAGCTACTGGAAAAAATGGCATGAGAAATCCTTCTATTTTGATGATTTCTTCCTCATATGCCTTCTCTTATTAATAAAACATGTGAAGAAGGAAAATCAACCTCATTAAACACCATATATCTAGATAAATAAACTCTCCCGATAGAGCTCAAGCACTTGTAACCTTTGTGTGAATTGCTATAACCAATAAATACACATATGGTAGACCTAAACTATAGCTTATGTTCATTATATGGTCTCAAGCAAGGATATCAATCAGTACCAAAATCCTCAAACTGTTATAATCATGTATCTTGCCAAAAAATTTACAAAAGGGTGAAACTCCACCTAGAACACCATAAGCAACCTATTTATCAACTCAGTGGTAGTGTGAAAAGCCTCCCACTAATAAAACATATGCATCTTGGCTTTAACCAAGAGTGTGAATCTCATGTTGACTATGTGTTGATGTTTCCTTTTTACTCTTCCATTTTGGGTATATGTGTGAGGGCAAGAATGCCCAAATAGAATTCTCGAATCATTAACATATTATTAAAGCTCCAATATTGTAGTGTGAAAAGTCTCCCACAAATTAAGAAAGGCATCTTGGCTTGAGCCAAGAATGTGAGTTCTATTTCGATGATGTGTCGATATTTCCTTTTTGCTCTTCCATTTTGGGCAGATGTGTGAAGGCAAGAATGCCTAAATAGAAATCATGAATCATTCAACATATTACTAAATCTCTGATACTCACCTCCCCAATCACTCTGAATAGTTTTGATTTTAGTTTCAACGTGATTTTTATCAAATTTCATAAAATTGGTAAACATATTCAAAGCCTCATATTTAATTCTCAAATACACAAATATATACTGTAATAATCCAGAAGCAAAATATAATAGCAAAAACCATTCATAGAAACGAGAGGTGAGGGACCCCACAAGTCAGTGTATACTAATTAGAGAGGCTTAGAAGCACAAGAGAACAATGCCTTAAAAGGAAGAGAATGAGATTTGTCAAATTTGCATGACTCAAAATAACAATTCATTTCTATTACTGCAAACATTTTTCATATTATAATCACTACTAAATTGATTTAACACTCGATTACTAGGATACCCAAGTCATAAATGTCAAAATTTTTTACTGCAACTGTTCCCATTTATGATTGATTTGCAACTTCATCAGCAACAAATACAATATCAATGCTACCATCTTTCCTCTCATCACATATTTTGAATATACCACCATCACTTGGCTTTCCTGACAAAAAGGTCTCTCCTATGTCCCGAGCCATTTGTATCAATAGAGTTCTCAAACTTACCATTTGTATCAATCAAAGGTAATATTCAAGTTACCATTTGTGTCAACAGAGTTCTCAAGCTTGTTTGGGTCATTGGTAATGTGGCTGGTTCCACCACTATCCAAGTACCAAGCATTATCAATTATAGTCTCAAGAGATGCCTGATAAGCACTATCAAAATCAGAGTGATTGAAGCTTCTTCTTCCAATGAGACTAATGTTTCTACCAAAGGTATGAATAAATAAATGATGAAAATAGGTTTCAACAATGTGTCCAACCTTTAGTGCAAAGCGAAAAACTAGGGACATCATCTTTAGTAGATGTAGTGTTTTGACTACCAATTTGAGGAGAAAAACAACCTCTGCCACATCTTGCTATGTGATTCCATCCTCCATACTAAAAGTTACTATTCATGAAAGTTGACCCACCATCAAAATCGACAAACTTAGTGAAGTTATTGTTAGAAACAAAGAGATTAGCAAACTGATTTAGTGGATCCAATCGACTCTCTAAAGTGTATAGGGAGGTCTACAACTTGATTAGCTAAGATAGTCTACCTGTTAAGATAGTTGTATGACAATCGGATTATATTCACCATCAAGTCCAATGAGAGCTTGAATAACCAAATCAAACAAAAGGTATAGGGCTTCTGGCAAGGGCAAGCTAGTCGATGATGCTCTTCAGCTTAGAGAGTTATTCACCCATCTTCATAACACCCTTCCTGGTGGATTAGAGCTCAGACCGAAGCATCAGCAAGTGAGACATCATTTAAACACCGATGAGTTTTTTCACACAGCGTAGAGACTAGCCGAGGTGGAAACATCAACCATTTCCGACAAGACATCTAAGGACATCTTGTTGAGGAGCCAACCAAAGAGTAGTTTATCAGCCTATTCCCAGTCTTCAAACTCTAGATTAACCTTCACAAAGTTGTTATCATTGATGAACAATGAAGGGTAGAGGTTCAATCCATTAATGAAGCCCTCGAGTTTGTAGCCTTTTATTATTACTAGCAATACATGAGTTAACTAGACCGAGCAATTTGTTTGATCTAACTTAATTGAGCAAGCTTTAGTGGAAAAATGGGTCTTCTTAGCTAGCTTTGCCAAAATTTAGGAGGAGACCAGTGAGCTGGTAGAGTTATAGGTTTTAGAAGATGTTGACATTATAGGTGGGAATGCGAGCCAACTCATACGGGTTGAGCAAAATGGGCTACATTTCTATAGCCTGAGTCAACTTTGGCAGGCAGCCCCCCAACCCGCCAATTTTTTTTAAAATCCCTTTTTTCCTATCTTTTTTCCATAAGATTACATAGTCACATGACTTTTTTAAGTTTTCCAAAAAATATAAGCATTAATGTTTTGTTATAATTTTAAATATAGTATTATAGAAAGTTGATATGAAAAATAAAATATTTTCTAATATTTTTAATGTATTTAGTATTGTTTATAATACTTTGTAAAAAATATTGAAATGAAAAAAATGTAAAATATATTATTTATATTTTTTTAAAGAAAAGCGGGTTAGGCAAGCTGGCCCACCAACCCGTGATCTTAACCTGCCTATCTTGAGAGTTAGGAGGGGTGGGTTGGAGGGCGGGCTGGCAAAATGCCAATCCAAGCTTGCCAAAACTTGGTGAGTTGGCGAGTTGGGCATGTGGGCCCAATCCCCGATCCCAACCCTAGTTGACATGGCTACTAGTCTATAGAAAACTCTGATACCAAGATAAAATTTACACAATAAAGGAAATTTGTAAAGTTGGTTTAATGGCCTCTAACATTTACTATTCAATATAGGAACGGTGAAAAGCCTAAATTATACAAGATGATTTAAAAATATACATGTGTAAATACAAGATGATTACATGTGTAAAATATACAAAGAGTTTCTAGAACAATTCCATATATCAACCAGGGGGAGCAATGGGAGGCGGGGCTGCCCCGAGGGGTAACTCGCGGCCCCCCTTGAAAGGTTTCACGAGTACGGAGCACCCCGTACCCGTGGCAGAACCCATACAAATGGGTACGGGTCAAACGGGCGGGTTGGTGCGGGTTAAGGGTAATCCTTACCATCAGTTCGACACAGTGAGCAAACCACATTCAAAGATGAAGATTCGAGCTTGATGTCTTTTCCTCTATTATTATTACCAGTGAATCCTCCTTCTTCTTTGTACAATAAAGATTGAAGCTTTGGACAAAAAGTGGATGAACAATAGATTGAAAATGAACCACAGATTTCATACAATATCCTTTTTGTTCGATCATTACTTGTGATTGAAAGCTTTCGACCATTGAAGCTGACACGTGTCTTGTGACCTGTGATTGAAGCTGGCAAGCTGCGATGACGAATCTACAGAGGAGGACGTCTACTGGTGAAGATGCAACCTACGTGGACGACATCGTCTAAAGGGTAACCAGTGTCGATGGAGTTGGAATCCTGAGCCTAAGCCTCAAAATGTAACAGATTCGTCATGCCAGCGCTCTTGTCGCACGCTGAATAGCATAATCCCATTCTCCTTAGACGATTCATTGCCGTTGCTGCTGGAGACATTCTTCCATTTTCACGTTTTCCTCTTCCTCGTCAAGCTCACCATCGCCGAGCACTACACCTCCCCACTCTCCCTCGCCTTCTTTCCCCCTTCCAATCGAGTGGGCACCGAGTCTCTGAACGTGGGTAAGCGTGTGTGACAGTGTGAGCGTGGGTGTCTGGGTGAGCTTTATTATGGCTGCACCTTCTAGAGCATGGGTTGATCTTTTTTTTTTCTTTTACTTGGCTAGATAGAGGAGTATGGGCTGGAGTACAAGAGTGAAAGTGAGGTTCGGAGCCTTGAACACTGAACAAGGGAGATTGGGCTTAAAGGAGTTGCTGGGTTGATAATGGGGTGAGTGAACACTGAACACTGAACCATGGGTGAACCCGTGGCTTGCCCTGTTTATGGGGCACCCCCCCATTTTGGACCTGCCCGTCACGGGTTACAATTGGGCGGGTTTTAACGGGCTCAACAGTGACGGGTCGCGGGTAGGGCGGGTTATTTTGCACACCCTTAACAATATTAGACAAAGGCTATCTACTCACTAAGGTGAATATTGGGTTTGGGCCTTGAATTAGTCTTGACATAGATAGAAAATGTTTATCCGTAGGGACAGACGCCAGTTGATCATGAGATAGGCATCCTACATTTGGATTGTGGATGAGTCCAAATATTTTTTAAAAGTTTTCCCTTAAAAAAGTTGTTTCCTTTTCCTCCCAGTTATTCACAGATTTTCTACCTATCACCTTTTCTTTTACTAGTTTTCAACATTAAAAGGGAAGAAATCAAATATGTCAATTTTTTTACTAATAATGAAATGCCAATTTTGTTTTGGAAATTATAACTAAGGAGGATGCAGTGATAGGTTCGGTACAAGAAAAGAATATAAAAATTCAGAATATAAACACACAAACACACACCTATAAGCCTGTATAACTTAATCTTATGTAACTAAATTAAGAGATAAAAAAATAATACAATCAGTCACAATTTGTATGCACATATTATTTTGTTATTAAACACATGCATCATTCTAAACAAGAAACAACTCTGTTCAAGGTGCTATTA
Organism: Vachellia pachyceras; assembly: GCA_025593235.1. Taxonomy (NCBI): domain Eukaryota; kingdom Viridiplantae; phylum Streptophyta; class Magnoliopsida; order Fabales; family Fabaceae; genus Vachellia; species Vachellia pachyceras. The sequence continues at coordinate 11,188 of JANTPZ010002443.1, forward strand.
AACTTTACATGTAAGCATTCTCTGAGTGAGATTATGAACCTTGGTTACCATATTGTAAAGAATTATCACATTTCGTCAGACCTAACCTCACTTAATAACTTTCTTTTTTTAATGTAATGTTATTTTGATTTCTTTTCAAAAGGGGTAAAACGCAAGGAGAAGAGCAAGGGACGACAGTGTGTTGTGAGGAGAGGAGGAAATGAGGGATGTGTGTGTGTCTAAGGCTTTTCACTAACTTATATATATTAACTATATTTTTTTTATTTTATGAAATAAAATTTAAATAATTAGTTAACGTAATCCAAGTATTACAATGGTATGTATAATATCTAAATAACTCAATATTTTAAATTAATTGCTTAGCTACCATAATATTACTTAATTTACTCTAAAATAATACGGATGCTTATATATATAATATTATTTTGAGTTGGAGGAGAATTGAGAAGAGTTTTTAAAGAGTCTGATTTAGAAATATTGGGGAGGTGGTGGTTGAAAGTTTTTAATTAACTTTTATTTTTATCTTATGTCTTTCCATTATTGAAATTTTATAATCTCACTAATTCATTTCTTCCAAATCAAAACTCCGTGTAAATCTCCTCTTGCCTCCTTCCTCTCCAACCGAAGTGGGTAAATGTTTTCAAAGGAAAATTAATCTTTTAATTGTCCCTCGGTTTCATTAAAGTTTGAAATCTTAATCCTGGGTTTTGCCCGAAAAATTGACCTTTTATTTCTTAAAATTTTTACTCGTCGAGGCTCAATATTAGCTTCAAAGTTAACTCATTATAACTTAATTTCTATGTTATAAACTCGTTATCCTTGACCATAATTTTTTGTTAATATTGTTGAATTTTTAAATTTTTTTCACCAATTAATTATATATATTGTCATATTAAAGGTGACATTGTTAGATATTAAACGTGACAACGTTTTCCATGGAAATTCAAACATTACTACTACAAAATTTAATATATTTAATGCTTAATACTTAACGGATAAATACATAAGTGCCAAATATGATGAGGTCCAAAGAAGAAGAGCAATTTCCTGATGGATTTTTCTGAATAAATGTCAAATAACATGACATTATTTGAAGGTTCTTTGTTAATAACTGTCAAATGTGGCACTCAAATTTCGACAGTTAAGAATAACCGAATATTTGCTCATTCGTGTTAATAGTTCAAAACCTTTTAATTAGTATAGACAATATTAAAATAACCCAAGGTTAATATAGTTTTTTTTGGTAACGAAGGTTAATATAGTTTTTATCACTCAAGTTCATTTTTTTATTTTGATCCTTTAAATTTAATATCAGCAGTCTTGATATTTTAAGTTTCATTTTATTTTATTTTTTGCCAAGAAGTTTCATTTTATTTAAAACTTTAATCCCTATGATATAATAAAATCCAGATTATTTTAACTTTAAAGGATCAAAATTAAAATTAGAGTAAATTTAAAGAACCAAGTATTATATTAACGCTCACTATTATGCATAGATTTTTTTTGTGTGACAAGTACTGTTATGTATAGATTATTTGTATGCCTTGGGTCTTCACGGAAGGGTATATGTTCTTCATGCCCCCACAACATGAAGCTTATGTTATTTGGTCCACTCAAACCAATGATTCAACTTGGGCGAACGTGTCTCTTTAACCGTCAAATATCAACCCGTCATATATTTACAATTTTGCAGAAGTGAGATCAAATTAAATTAAAAAAATTTAAAAATTATAGCCAAAAATAAAATTAATGGACTAAAATAAAATTTAAAGTCATGGTTTTTAGCAGTTGATTGGAACTAAAAACTTAAATAAAAAATTGGATAAAATTAACAATATCAAGAATACAATTTTTGTCTTAGTTTCTTTATTTTTGACTTTTATTAGTATTGAATCTAAAAATTCAATTGGCTCATTGAAACCATACGATACATCAAAGCTGTCAAATTATAATTACATACCAAACAAAAAGATATACATAAACTGATGGGAAATGAAAAGGATAAGAACATTGAGGTTGAATTATTATTTTAAAAGTGCATTTGGAAGGGAAAATGATACAAAACGAAACTGCAAAACGAAAGTAGAAAATGGTATAATGATACAGTGACATGAGAAGATTTCGTAATGACAGAGAATGAATAATTAACAATAAGAGATTTTTTAAAATTAGAGAAAAAAATACAATATAAAGGGAAAAGTGGAAATGCCTTCAACCGACCACCGAAGCCCCTCCTGCTAGTTACCGTCGGCTATTGAGTTTCGATGCCATAGCTTCATCAAGGAAAGTTGGTGGTACCTAATGAAATATTGGTAATCCTTATATACAATCTGAATGAATTGAAAATATATATTTGTTACTCAATAAATGAAATCGTATAATACCATACGAAAATGTTGGTAAGTTCTATATAAAATTTGTTAATGAATCGAAAGGGTGGTACTCAATAAAAAAGTTTGTAATATTTAATAAAATGTTGGTAATCCCTGTATAAAGCTTGTGAATAAGTTGGAAGTGTGGTTTGGTTAGTTCTTAAACAAAAACTAGTAATAGCTGGGAGATGCATTAAGAAAACCCATTAATGAGTTTAAAATGTTCATTTTTTTACTTGATAAACAAAAGTCAGTAATACATAATTAAATGTAGGAAATGCCTTAAATAACAAAAAATGGGAATGAGTTGTAGTCAAATATAATGAGTTTACTTATATTGCATTTTGCAATATATATTGAATTACATGAGTGGCCCAATAGTCACTAACCTTTTTGGAATGTAAATGGGGTAGAATCCAATCACATACACTTTTAATAGTTATTTAATAGTTATTACCAAGCGATTAAACCACACTTTTAATTCATTTACGAGCTTTATATAAAGATTGGTAAATCCCTTTACTGAATAACAAATCTACACTTTCAATTCATTCACAAGTTATGCATGTGGATCACCAACATTTCATTGTGTATTACCAATTTTTATTTATTGAGTAACAGATCCATATTTTCAGCTCATTCACAAATTTTATACAGAGATTACTAACATCCCATTAGGCATTACTAACTTACCTTTATGGATTTTCGGCCCTGGCAGGAGGACTTGTGAAGTTGACAGTCGATGATAGGTTACTGACGACATAGATGGAAACTTTTTAAAATGATTGAGAGCATTTTAGACTTCTCCTTTCTATTTTATGCTTTTCCCTCCAATTACATAAATCCCATTTTAAGATTGGTTTCTTCTCTATCTTAAGAAATATTCTCTCACCTCTTTATTATTTTCCATTGTTTAGATCTTTTTTATCATTTTCCCTTAAGTTTTTTATACAAACTCAAAATGCTACTTATTATACATAAGATTGATGATATATAAAAGAATGTTAGTTTTAAATAAGATTAGTTTCATTAAAGATGAAGAAACTAGCAACTTAGAATTACAAATAACATTGAATACAGATTTTATTTCTACCAAAGTTCTCAAACTATTTGATTGCAAAGGTGTTGACATCAATGAAACTAGAAATCAGCTCAATGTTTCTGCCCTCCAAGAAATGCAATTCTTCAAGTGCCAGATTCCTAGTCTCTTCCAATTCTCTCTTTAACGTCCCTTTCTCTGCCTTTCCAACACTTTGCAGCAACCCATGCATCATCCCCACATAAAACCCATACCTCCTCAGCCTCTCTATTTCACCTTCACTCCCACCTCCCAAGACTGCCCCACACGCAGCCCCGCATGCGTGCATTCCACCTTCGCCCTTCTCTACCTCTCGCTTTATACCACCATTCGCGCCTCCACCATCCAGCTGAGTCCTCATGTATTTACGGTATTGCCCCTCCACCAAGCCCTCGGATCCCACCGCGCGTGAGATCTCCATCATCACACGTAGGATCCTATCCGAATCTTCTCGGGTCGGGTCGTCGGATCTGGCCAAGAGCTCGAAGGCGTACGGGATCATGCTATCTCCGATGAGAAGCTCCGTGTTCGGATTGTACACGTGGTGGCCTCTGGGCTTGGACCGGGGCCTATCCGTTAGAGGGAGGTGCTCGTGAGTGTAGGCGACTGCTTGCATGAGCAGCAGAGCCGAAGCCGCCGGCATGGCCCGGTCCTGGTTGCCCCCGACGAGCTCGCAAGCTGCCACGCAGAGCGCCGGCACGGTGGTCCGTGGGGCGTTGGAGACCAAATGGTGCATGGGCTCAAAGACCACGAGGGGTTCCTTTATTGGAATCGCCTGCTTGATATGAGCCTCAATATCTGCCTGCAGAGAAGCCCAGGAAGAAGAAGGAGGGGCATGGGTGGCTTGCTCCGCCGTGGTGAGCTTCGACCGCAACGAGGAACGGCGGAGATCTGATGTGCATGAGAAAAGAACGGCGGAGTTTCCATGGGGTTGGAAAAGGGCTCCAACCATGGAGCTAGGGTACCTCAGATGCTGAAAGAAAGAAGGAAAAGGAAGTGAAGATGATGAAGAAGAAGATAGTGAAAGAGGAATGAGAAAAATTTAGGGACCTCAGGTCTTTTAAGAGCTTATGATAGGAGAAGGGTTTGTTTTTCTAACGTTATCTATGCTTTGTCTTTTAGGACACCAGCGATGGTCCGATGTAATGTGTCGGGAATATATTATTGTATTTAAACCAGTGAAGATCCAATGTGTTTGGTGAGTATAATATTTTAATTTTGAACGTGTTTCCTGGGCAATCCGTGACATCCTTCTGAATTATTTAACAACCAAGTTTCTGGATTTTTTTTTCATTCATATTGAAATAATAATTGAAGAGGTTTTTCTTGTTTATTTAAAAATTTCTATCTTGATAATTGGGAGATGCGTGTCAGCTGCCTCAAATCAATTGCTCTCAACCACCCCCTAATTTTGGAGCTCTTGCTAAATGTGTTTTAAGTATTTCGTTGGACAATTAGATTTTACAAAGAATGATGATATTTTGATATATTATGGATAACAAATGGTTTAGTTTTCAATTTTTATTATTTTTCAAATATGGATACTCTAAAGCTGGGGCCATGGTTGATGCATTTAAGGTGTAGATCTTTAAAAAAATTATAAAAAATTGAAAACTGAATAATCTTTTATACATAAAATATATAGAATCTAATTATTCAAAGAAATATGAAAAAACATTTGAGAATAACCTAAAAATTGAGAGGTAGCTGATACCTTTCTCGAGAGGGTATGCTTTAGTATTAAAATAAATGGAAAAAATATTGAATAAAAAATTTTATATTAATTCTAGTTTGTTTTGAAAATAATTTTAAGAAAATTTGCAAAAAGTTTGTAAAAGATCATATTCTCCATAACTTATAAAAAATTCATAATTTTATTATTTTTATGGAGTAGTTTGTACTAATAATACATAAATGTAAACAAATTATATAGTATATAATATTTTTTGGATTAATCTTTAATTTTCCAGAAAGTTTTTATTTATGAGTTGTGGGTATCCTAAATTTTTTTGGATTAATTTTCACAAAAGTATTAAAAAAAGGAGCAATGTCACCGCACGTCAGGGGAGAGCAAAAAAACATGTAACACTCCTTACTTTACCTTATTAGCTTTATATTATTTCGTTATTGAATTTATACCTTACATAACTTAAATTGACCAAAGAAATAAGATTGCAAAATTTCACTTGAGTTACTATTCATGTGGTTAATTTTTTCAGATTCCTAACCTAACTTTGAAAATTTATAACTAATTTTAGAAAAATTGAAATTGAGTAGTTCTAATTTCTATATAAAGCTTATAACATTCCCTACAGGAAAAAAATACTCATTTGTCCTAAAACTTGCCCATTTAATACAGTTTACTGCGTGAAGTTTCACTGTTCATATGGTCATTTTCCATTTTTTTTCAAGTTTTTCTCTTAGCTTTGGAAAACCATAACTTCTTGTACAAATGTCCAAATTCAGTGATCTTGAACTCATTTTAAATCTCACCATATGAACTATTTTTTAAAAAAATTTCAGCTCAATTGGACTTCGTTTACTATTTCTTCTCATATACCAAATTTAGGAGTTTCTTAGGGGTGTTGGACCCTTTTTACTAAACTTTCCATTTTCAAGACTTGGTATAATGCAATCAAAACATAACCTCATATACCCTATCCAGTCATGCATGTCCTCATACATGTGCACATACATCAAGTAGAGGTTTAGGGTTTTACATTAAATCAAAGTATATAAACATAGACATGAAGTAACATCATATATCTTAATACTAAAATGAAACACAATGCTTCCTTTATTCTTCATTCACCTTGCCCTTACCCTTACTTGAGCTTGCACCTAGAATGGTTAGTTGGGGAGAGTGAGATTTCAAAGAAATCCCAATATCAAAACACACTAACACATATGTAAATGTTCATGACAAACCTTCATAAATGAGTGTATGAATAAGATCAATATGAAATGTTCAAATGGACAATGACATGCATATGGCCATAGCAATCAAGGTCACAATTCATACACTTAGCATCACAATTTTTCAATATCAATTCATTCACAACTCACAAAACATTTTCAGTTCAATATTAACATTAGGTTAGGAGTTTTGCTACCTTTGTTCTCTAACATGAACTTGGTTTGAAAGCTTTCTCCCTTAACCTTCCAAGAGTGCTCTTTGATAATTCACCTTCCTATATATAATATAGCGTCATAACCATAAATTCCAAGTCACCACCAAGCCATGAACACTATAAAAACTCAACAAACTTGCTCTTGAACATTATGAATCCTAGAGCTTCAAAACTTGTTTAAATGATTTTCAATGCTTCCCAAATCCTTTTCTTACTTTCACTCTACACAATTTTTCATTCTAAAGCTAATGAAATCATCAAAATCATGAAAATCACACTCCTCCTAATTTTTCCAGACTTGGCTGAAAACCGTGCAAACAACAAATGTGATTTTCAAGTTTTCATTGCTTATAATAGCTTGTTCTTGCTTCTAAATTATTTCCCATACATTATTTAACTCAAAAACACCTCTTCCTCATCAAATATAAATTTGGATAGCACCTCCCCTTAATCTTCATCATTGCAAAAATTCATACAAGCAACAAACCAAGCCAATATATATACATCTACTACCAGAAAAACAACAATTATAAACGGATTTAGCAATAGAAAAAATCCATCGCTAAAACGAGGTTCCCTGAATTTAGTGACCGAATTAGCGATGAAAAATTCCGTCGCTAAAATGGTGATATTATTCCATACTTGGCTGTCACTAAATGGGCAATTATGCGTTTTTAAGATCACCATATTTGACAATTTTATGTTGAATCCACCGCTGATTTTACACAAATATTTTATAAATAAATCCTGTTTAATCAATGACGTATTTACACAAATATTTTATAAACAAATCATGTTTAATCACAAAATTGACCAAATAATCAAACTTTAAATAACAATATCAAGTACATAGTGTCTTTAACCATAAGCATACATTCTAATGTCTAATAAAAGTCTTTAAGTTAATCTATAAATATGTATACATTCTGCTGCATTGAACCTATCAGCTTTCTCCTTCTCCTCTTTCCTGACGGCTTCAAACTTTTCAGTTACAGCTCTTTCCTTTTCCAACAGAGCCTCATATTGATCTAATGCCTTCAAATTTAGAGTTGTTCTTTCAGTTTCAGATGTCAGGGAATCCATTTTTTTTGCTTAAACTCAACCTCTATTTTATCCCTATTAGAGTTCCTCTTATCCTTCAATGCCCTATTTAGTTGATCAATGTCAAAAACTGCCCTGGTATTGAAGTACCAGTATGCATTGGGTCTTCTATAATTGGCCGGTTAAGTTGTTAATTCACACTTCTCTACAATTTCTTGCTTCCACAAAATTAACTGCTCAATTTGAGCCTCCTGTTTAAAACCATAAACATGTCTTAATCAATCTATAAATTATAGTTACAAGGTGCACAAATAAAAAAATTTATAGCCACCCTAATCTTTGAGTTTATCTAATGATTGAGTTTAGATATTCTTGTTGTGGCAGAAGAAGCACGCTTCTTCCCCTCTTGGGTAACAGGGGAGCTACACCATTATGCATCAAGAAGTAATGGGTTCAACAAATATTCAAGTAAAAACACTAAATATCCAATTTCACAAAGTTTATGGTCACAGTAACCTACCTGTAAGCGTGTCTTTATAGTGTCAATAGGGTATAAAGCAGTTTCAACAACAACTCCAGCTGTACCACCATCAACTAAGCCCTCTTGAAAATTCCTTAGGTTCATTAGAAACCTCAAAATACTATTAAAGAATTAGTAGCATATTCTACTGGTGTCAATATAGTAAAAGGTTAAAGTGCAAAAATATCCATTATTTATTTTTACCAAAAGAGCATTCTACAGACTCTATCACCGAGGCTGCGAAACCCATCAGTCCGGATCACAAATTGGTGGACAAAGAGGTCACTGAACCACTTCACCTTCCAGTCACCTGACATGGAAAATCTCATCAACAAATCCCTTAAAGATTTAACTTTTATTCAACACTAAGCTAAAACAGCTCTAAACAAACCAAAATCCACAAGAAAAATGGAAAGGAAAGAACTTTACCTCATTAGAAGAAAATGACAAAGGTGGAAGCCCAAAACATGAAGTTGCAGGTTGATGGACCTTCCCACTGAACAGACTTGGAGATTGTTTGCTTTCATAAAATGACCTTCCTATGGAGCAGTCGAGGAGCTCTAACCTACAGCATGCTGACTTAAAGTCAAACCTAATCCTATCTTTGCAAAATGGACAATAATCAATCAACATAATAAAAATCCCAACCTTAACAACCACTAACCTCCTACAAACAATACACTTGACCCATGCCTTCAAGCAAAAAAATTACAAAATAAAACTGGAAAAATATAAAGGTTTCAACAGCTCCCAGCAACAACTCTCTTAAAAATTTAACCTTTTATTCAACAACAAGCTAAAATGAACTCCAAACATGCCAAAATCCACAAGAAAAATGGAAAGAAGTGTGCTATACCATAGTTTAAAAGAAAATGACAAAGGAGGAAACCCAAGACATGAAGTCCCACCGGAAGGAGAAGCTCGACTACTGAGCTCTTGGACCGAGAAAGAGAAGCTTATCTCGCATCTGAGCTCGAGCTCACCAGAGTCGATGACAGGACTGGAATTTGCGACAGATCGAGAAGGAGCTAGAACATGTACATATGGAAGGCAACATGTATGATATCGAGAATAGGAAGGATGAGCTAGCTGCAGCTATTCACGCGATGGAGCTGGATGACAGCGATGGCAACAGGATAACGACTGATGGGAGCTCATGACGGACGAACTGGTGACAAGGCTAAGCGACAAATAGGGACAAATGGAGACAGGATGACGGAGCTGGGGCTGGATCCATGCATGATGAACTGACAAGCTTGGAGTTGAGCAACGAAATGGAAAAGGATAGGAGCTGGTTTGAGGACAAGGAGACATGGGCACATATAAAATGAACTTAGGGTTCAAGGGTTTGGGAAGAAATTACAATTTGAGTCTTTGAATTACAGAATGAGTGTGGTCCAACCTACGGCCTACATTCATTTGAGGAAAATGGGAATAAGAAATAAATGTCAAAGGTAAACTGGTAAAAAAAATTAAAAAGATTTTGAAAATAATAATATTATTAAAATATATATTTGTTTTATTTTTTTAATTTAATTTTTTTAAAAAAATTTAAAGAGAAATATCCAAGTCGCACTAATTTTCCTGGCTAATTTTAAAAATTAGAGATGAATATAATATTCCTTACTAAATTCCTCACTAATTTGGCATTTTAGATAGGAATGTCCAAATTGCCACTAATTTTCCTTGCTAATTTAGAAAATTAGAGAGGAATATAATATTCCTCGCTAATTGAGTATTTTAGAAAGGAACATCCAAGTCATCGCTAATTTGACATTAGAGAGGAATTTCAAAGTCATCGCTAATTTTCCTCGCTAAACTGTGATTTTCTAGTAGTGATCAATCAACTCCTTATCATGCAAGGAGTGTTTTGCAACCAAGATTTTTCTCTAAATCCCTCTCTTTCTTATTTATACTCTGAAGAATCCTAACTTTCAGTCACCAAAAGGAGAGCTTAATCTAAAAATCTAAACCATTAGAAGTGTAGAGGAGGTTCCAAGGATTAAGAATATGTATAGAGTTGCATGAGAAAGCTTTTTACCTTGGATTTCTTGTGAATTTTGCTCCTCCTTCCTTCCTTCAACAGCATTGCTACCCCCACTTTTTCCTTCTATTTTTTTAATGTTTATGGGCTGGAGAAGGAGAGGAAAATCTAACTTTAATGCATGTGAAAAATGGTTGGAAGGCTAGGATTTAATCTTGCAAAAATTGTGTGATTTAATGGTCCATGCTTTTCCACCACACCTCACACTTATTTGTGTTTCATTAGTTGTCATAAAGTGCGTAACTAATGGTTAAAGACTTGGTTACACAAACCAAACTGAATTGTAATCTGGTTACTTGCTCCGGTATAACTTATACCGATAAAGT
>JANTPZ010002444.1:0-16563 GCA_025593235.1 Vachellia pachyceras
TCCCCACCCCTTCTTGCCCTTTAATTAATTGCGCCCACCCTCCCCTTTTAAAGACCCAGAAAAGCGGGAGTCTCAGAGTACCCCCTGCAACAAAGCGGAATGTGAACATGTAAGCTTCACTGTGACGTCTTCACGCTTCTCTCCACCACTAGCAACCTCCAACCGCCAACATGACGACGGGCATCGGCCACGACCCTAACCTCGACAACCAGTTTGAGAAGCAAATGGGCTGCATGGCTGGCTTCCTTCACATCTTCGATCGCCACCAGATACTCACCGGCAGGCGCATCTACTTAGCCAAGCGACTCCCTCCCTCCCATGTAACTACTCCCTCTCCTCTCTCCTTACTTCCTCGCTTCTTTCTACTCCCACCTTCTCTAATTTCCTCTCATCTGCCGTTATTGCACTCTCCCCTCCCTTGCAGATGCCGAATTCGTCGCCGGAACCGCTCGGCTTTGTTGGCTCCCCGGCCAAATGCAGAGAAGTGGAAACGCAGCCACCGACATCAACACCGTCTCCCGACCGTGTCAAACAGAGTCCCTCCAGGGAGTCGCAGTCTCCGGTACCCGAATCTCAAGCCAGCACGCCTCTTCCACTCCCGGTTTTCGAATTCAAGGAAGGCACGAGGTCTTCGTGGAAGTTCGCCAGAGAAGCTCCAAGGCTATCTTTGGACAGCAGAGCAGTGGTGGACGCCAAAGGTACCCTGCATCCGAGGGAGATCCGAACGAGCACTGCTATGTCGCCGGCCAATCGATGTGAGAATCTAGCTGAAGCTGCAGACAGTGATAGTGAGAAACAGCGTCGATCGACCAGCGTCATAGCCAGGCTCATGGGGCTGGAATCTTTACCGGATTCGGATCCTGAGCCGGTGAAGAATGCTGAGCTTCGAAGATCCGCTTCTGAGTCCAGAGTTAGCAGAGATCTGTTCCAGCATCGTTACTTTGACAGTAACAATATTCAGCGAAAGCAGTTACAGCAGCAGTCAAACTCTCAGGCTAACATTTCCAGCAATGTAGCCAGGGACCATGCAGCAGCCATCAACAATCGTCGCGTATACAATATCAGACCAGCAGATCCCAAAGAATTTGCTGTACGAAATGGCAAGACAGGGCCTGCAAAAGCTCCTCCCAGGGGAATAGGACAAAAGAAGAGTTTCTTTGATTCCGCTGACTTTTTCCCCGAGGCAAAGCATTCTGTGTCAATCTACGGGGAGATTGAGAAGCGATTGAAGATGAGAGGAATCGATGAGCCATCTAAGGATCTCGAGACTCTCAAGCATATCCTCGAAGCTCTGCAGCTCAAAGGTCTGCTGCATTCCAAGAAATCCTCATCTCAAACTAACCAACGGAACTTCGTCTTCGACGGGAGCATCTCAGCGAACGAATCCCCGATTGTTGTGATGAAGCCAGCAAGATCTCTGGCTTCATGGAATCGGCCTGGAAGGGTCGATTGTGACTCTCCACCCTCGAGCTTTCGATCTAGTCCTCGAGCTCGGGGCAACCTGAACCTTGCCAACGAGACTCTTCACACTATGAGCCCCAGGCGTGAAAGACCTGAGTTGAATCGGAATACACGAAACCAACCCAGAGTCAGAAACTTGAGCTTGTCCACTCGCAGCGAGAGCAGTGTGAAGAGCCCAAGCCGTAGTAGTCTAACAAACACGGAGGAACAGAGGAAAGGGTATGACTCTGTTGGGCTGAGAAGAACCTCTCCAGTTCATTCCCCAAAATTAGGTTCCAGAAGGAATGTACGCCATCAGCAAGTGACGAACAGATCGCCGAGAATGAGAAAACCAGTGGCTGAGACTTACGATAAGGACAAGGAGTTGAGTGTAGCGGAGGATGAATCATCCACCATTTCGGAGGGCAGCATTAGCACGTCTTCGCAATCAGATACAGAGGTAAAAAATTAGTGACTACTTATTCATGAATTGAGTATTGTCATTTTGTTATAAAATGCTGAGTCAAACTGGATTTAAATGGGTAACTTATGTTGGTAAAGAGATGCAAGTTGGAGGGCTACAAGGAAGGGAGAAATCTATTGGAGAGGTGTGACAAGCTGCTGCACAGCATAGCCGAAATAACTGCGAGCGAGTTGCAGCCGAGTCCAGTCTCAGTGCTGGACTCGTCTTTTGACAAGGACGAGTGCTCATCACCATCTCCAGTCATGAAGCGGTGCATTGATTACAGAGGTGAGTAGCATTCACATTTGCTTGTGGTTCAGCTTCTTTTGTATTTAAAAATTAAAATAAAAGCGTTAGTTTGCTAGATTTTGCATTTGTCTTGAACTCTATAGTGACGTCTGCTACCCCTTAGCCTGCAAGTTTATTCGCTTCCCCCTTCCCATTCCAAGGACAGAGCTATACCTACGGTCCACTTTCCTTTTCCTACGTGGGTGATTTTGGTTGGTTAATTTACTGCGTCAAAATGAGCGGTGGGTGGTCCGTCATAGCTCCGCTCAGAGAAGTCAAGGAGCAAATTCATTGTCAGCTACCACTTCACATGCGTCCGGTCGCCGTGATTGTAGCTTACTTCGTGTAGCGCAAGAAAGCAAAAAATAACCGGTAATAAGGAATTAAAAAAACGAGCATATCATGTATAGTAATAACTGTTCCTGTACAAGATAAAACATGGGTGATTGACACTTGACAGTAATATACTAGGTGAATGTGAGCAGATTTGGCCACTCCAATTCTATGTCAAGCGTCAGAGTATTTTCGTTTAGGCATTGTCGGTGTTGTTTTAATGCTATTGCTCTGTTCATTACAGAACAACCCGCGGAGTCAGAGGACGACATGTGGAGCGCAGCCATGGGTTTCATGGGAGGAGCCGAATCGGAGGAGACATCGGAGGACTACGACTTCGTTTATGTGTCGGAAATCCTGAGAGCTTCCAATTACTTGCCCGAAGACAGCGACATTTTTCAATTACTGGAGAAGCAGCAATATCTCAAGGGGAAGGACACCTCCAAAACTTCCACACTTCAAAGGAGACTCATATTCGACACCATACACGAAATCCTGAAGCGGAACAAACAACTACCGCCGTGGAAGGCGATATCGTGGATCGGACAGACACCGCTGTTGCAGAGAATATGGTCGGAGTTCCTGCGGATGCGAAGAGAGAAGGAGGAATCGGAGGACTTGTACGAGGTAATATGCGGCGTGTTAAGGAAGGACCTGGCGGAGGACGGCATGAACGGATGGGGTGAATGCCCAGTGGAGATGGGTGAGGTTGTTCTGGACATCGAACGTCTCGTGTTCAAGGATCTCATCGGCGAAACTATACGAGATCTCGCCCAATCATCTCACGGCCTCTCCGCCCTCCGTAGGAAATTGGTGTTTTGAAATCAAATTAGAAATACGTAACGTGGGCAATGGAAAAACCCGACCAAAAAAAGAGAGAGAAGTGGTCGATTTTGGTTGCGTTGCGCGGTTTTCCTCTGCTTAATCATTTTTTTATCAGTGGAGTGAAGGAATTAGGTATATCTGGAACCTGAAATCTAGGCAAATCGAAGGAATGACTATTTTATTCGGGCATAAATAAAAGATGGCATTCACTACAATCCTATGGGGAGAGTGGTTGGTAATTTGTCGCCTCACTCCTATTCCTTCCCAAGTGCAGGAGTCCAGTAAAATGGCGCCTCTTACGGGCCAGTTAGTTCTTTGAGTGGCTCAAAAGAAAGTTCCATTTCTTCCTATTTCTTTATGTACAAAAAGTTCATGACAACACATGGCAGATTGCATTTTTCTCACAAAACATCAAATCAGCTTCATCTTAAAAGGAGAATTAGTTGCCCGTGTTTCAGTGCACAATTGATGCTGTACTAGTGCTAACCATCATTTAGCAATAATTCAGTTTTTTTTAGGGAATTGGGATAAGTTTTCATTGAACAATTAATTATAGAATCAGATCTTTTACAAAATGCAATTGAGTTTCCATGTTATGTACAACTTTCCTTCCAAATTAATTACGCAACTGTCCTTTTATATCATGCACCTATTGTAAAAGTAGGGAAAAAGGGAACGGTAAAAGCACTTAGCAATTATAATGGGAACGGGATGCAGCTGTTTTTGATGCGTGAAATGCTCACTTCACTTGAAGCGACTCGTTGCATTAAAAGGATGCACCATTCAATTTCAACCTACTCATCTGCTTCCTCGGTCAGTCAATAAATAGCTCTCATTTTCGCCTCCCTCGTCTCTCCAAACCCATGTAATGAATAAACAGTTTAAGATAATCGATCGAGTGATTAAGGAGAACATCAGTTTCAGGCGACGGAGGTGGCCTCCGGGCGCAGAACAAGGAATAATTAATGGCTAGTTATGGGATTGGATTGGGAAACAAAAGTAGGAAGAGGGGAGTGGATAAGGATATATAATGAATCTGGGTCCTTTGTGTCTGCCCAGACCCTACTCTCCTTGTCAATATGTCATCATGGTTAACAGGCACTACTTCGGCTCCATAAATGGTGTGTCATGTATCGTCCCCAAACCGCGCTTTGAATAGACCTTCACTGCCCTCTCCACATGCTTCTCTCATCATCATGCGCAGATCAGTTCGTTATCTACCTCCCATCCCCTCTCTCTCTCTCAGCAAATAGCACACATCTCTTTCACCCCAAAACTAACATCCCCCTTTTATTAAAACAAACAAAGCAAGCAGTTGCATGATTGGCACCAGAGACACTGGATAATGATGTGCTTCGTGAAACCTCGTCTCAATGTGGTATGAGAGAGGCAACACTTGATGCATAGCCTATAATTCACACTGCTCCTAGTTAACCCATCTTCCTCTTTCTTTCCTCAATTATGGGATCAGGTACTGTTGTGGATTCATTCTACTATCATTCATGTGCACAACCCAAAGGCTCCGTTGGTGGCAGGGTCTGTTCCATGGCAGGAACCCCACCATTCCCAGAAACAACCAAGTGATTTTTCCTCCAGGTGGGTCCGTAGCCCCATTCATGGTGTTATTAATCCCCAGCCAAACAATCTGCATTATGAAACCACAAGAAGCTAAGCCCGTAAACAAGAGGGAGAGGGGTCTTCTGTCATCCGGAAAGGGCACAAACCTAGCGAAGCATGTGTGTTTCCAGAAGTGGATGGATGATGTTGCAGAAGCACATGCCTCTGCTCTCTCTCTCTCTCTCTCAATCCCCATGAGTTGGCTTCGTTCTCTCTAAATACTCATTTAAATCTGTCCAATCCTTGTCCTCGCTGCCTGCCATCTTTCACTCGTCTCCTTTGCCCATTAATGGCCCAGCCCTATTGCTTTCTTCCTTGACGCTTCATTCAGTATATGTTGCTACATTCAATCATCGATGCTCTGTCCAAAACTTTTTGTCGTAATTCCCACACAGGCTTTAATTTCGATTCGATTCAACCAAGTAGGAATTGAAATGGTAGAGATCAAAGACGGGTGCCGGGCCGAATAAACGAACATTCGAAGCGCTTTTTGAAAAGGATTTGTAATTTGGATCTATTTGGGAACCAAACCCAGAAAAATGACATGCAACAAAGTTCTCCACTTTGGGCCTAGCGATCATAAAACAAACAACTCGGTCGTTCTCCGAGAGGCAAACCATTTCTCTTCTGTTCTGTTTTCGTTTTCCTCCCCTCTTTTCGGCCTTCACTCGTTAGGCTCTCGAGGAATCTAACGGCCCGTTTGGTAGAGTGGAACCGAAGCCTTGAAAGTGGAAACGCACGTGGAACTGATGAAACTGCCTGTTTGTTATACATGAATCGAGCACCATGGAACTGTCAATTCCATCAAATGTGGGAACTGACAGTTCCCGCTTTAACTCTGAGAATTGGGTTCTAGTTCCCTGGAACCCATTATTGGACCATTTTACCCAACGATGATGACCAAGCTCCTACGATGATGATGACCAAAGGAGGATGAAGGATGCCGGAGATAATGCCTCTATTCCTCTGCACGCCGAAGATAATACCTTCACCCCAGGAGAGGAGGAGGGTGCCATGAAGGCGTTGATGAAGGCACTGCACTGTTCCTCTGACTGCACTGTTCTTCTCCGTCTCCGTCGATGAAGGCATCTCTATTGAAGGCGACAACGAGGACGAATGAGATCTAATGGCACTTTCTTCTCCATTGCTTCTCGATGGCGACCGGCGAGGACGAAGGAGGTCTCCAGCTCTGTCGAGGGTGAGGAGGACGAAGCAGATCTGTCGAAGGCATCCCGCCGACCAAAGCTCCTACGACGATGACGGCGTTGTGACATCGACAAGTACGAAGGAGGACGAAGGAGGAAGGAGATGGACGAAGGACGACGGCACTGTTCTTCTCCATCTCCATCGATGAAGTCGACGACGAGGACGAAGGAGATGGATTTTTCTAGGCAAAGGGCATGTTGGTACTTTCACAATATGTATATATATTTTATATCTCACTTCTTCCATCCTAACAAATAGGTTTTAAAACCCACTTCCAATTCCATCAAAATCACTTCCGTGTACCAAACGGGGTATAAGGTTTGGAAGAAAACGTGCAATTTTCTCACTTTAGTTAGTTTACGCCTACATACAGTTGAATGAGTTATCAAGATCAGTTTTGCATTTAGTCAAAGTACCCGTGTTTACGAACAGTGTAAAGCTTCATAATCAATACAACTCTCTCTCTCTCTCTCTGTGATTTCCGAAATAAAAGCGGCCACAAGGAAGAAAGCCTCTCGCGAACCTTTTGTCAACCTCTTAAAGGACTCCACTCAGGAAGAGAGTGAAACTTGCCACAACCCAATCCTCATTGCGTTCCTTGAATAGTTGAATTCTAAGAAATAAGGTAACCCATTGCGAAGACCTAATTAACCACGTACAGCCCACGTCCTTGTTAAACAGCACCAGATCCACACAAGTAAAAGGAACAATTCAAAAACCAATCATGATTCAACAGCATTCCAAATCTCCTACAGACCCGTTCATGCAGTAAAAAACTTCATCCAACAAGACCATATACATTCTAACATTCAGTTCTAATGAAGCCAGTTAGGTTACCCTACACAACAACTACTACTAGCTAACAGTGAAACGAGTCATATAAGATAGCACCCGGATGAGTCAACAGCCATATGGAACTACTGCTCATTCTTTGCCAGTTTTGTTGATCAAGGATTTGTGGATGTGAGGGATGACCCCTCCCCCAGCAATGGTCCCCTTAATCAGAGTGTCCAGCTCTTCGTCTCCTCTTATAGCCAATTGCAAGTGCCTGGGCGTGATCCTCTTCACCTTCAGATCTTTGCTCGCATTTCCGGCAAGCTCAAGAACTTCTGCTGTCAGATATTCCAGAATTGAGGCCAAATAAACTGCAGCAGTGGCACCAACACGACCATTGGCTTGAATCCTTTGTTTCAGCTGCCTATGGATACGACCTACTGGAAACTGAAACACCACCATGCCAATTTCACAAACTTGAGCAAACAAACATGAAATCATTCCAGTCAAGCATGATAGTTTGAATTTGTTATCTGATTTAACGCTGCATCTATATTATTTTAAAACAGGTTCGTTTAGTTCTTGTATTACATAATTCGTCCAAAGGTTGATGTTGGATTTTAAAATCTAAGATGGTAATTTATACATCTGGAACCATTGCTTTCCACTCATTTGACACCTAAGCGTGCAGAATCAGAACTATGGCATTTGATATAGGAAAAACATGTGCAAAGTGACTCACTATTGATGGTTTTGAGATTGAAATAAGACAGATGAAATTGAAAATTCCGTTAAAAAATGTAACTCTCTCTACGATAATAGTGCTTCAAGAAAGTAGCATTGCTAGAAAAATATTATGCGCCCGAACACATTAAGGATTATTTCTCTAAATCCAGCTTGCGTTAGGCAGCATCAAACCGAAATTTCTTAGTTATTGATAAACTCTAGGCACACTCACGTTCCTCTACAGAGGAAGAGCGGCAATTGAGCATGAGACACTTTGAAAAGGTAGGAAAGACGAAAGGTAAAACTAGATCTGGGTCCGTAGACAAAACATAACCAGTCATTTGTTAGCCATCAGCAACAATTAAAGCAAGCTGGTACTCGACGTCAGAGATTTATTGAGATATAGACACCCAAATAGGGTGAAATTGTGGGAGGGATTTGGGTTACCTGAATTCCGGCACGGGATGAACGGGAAATCGGTTTTTTCTTATCCTTATCTTTGTCCTTGTTAGCAGCTGTGGTTTTCGCAGCAAGAAGACCCTTCCCACCCTTTCCCGCCATTTCCTACCTACAGATTAAGTGCACAAGCCATTTCAGAACCTGGAGGATGAATCGAAATACAACAATAATAATAAAAAAAAGGGCAGCATAAGCAGATCTTGGGGGAATTAAGGAGCAAAATGAACGGTTTGTAACAGCGCAAAAACTATGGCGGGGTATACAATTACAAACTACAGAACACATAATTAAGGTGTTTACTAAATAATAACTCACCACAGATGGCCGGTAAACACGAAAGGAAGACTGCAAAACAAACCAAAGGATAAAATCAACGGAAAAAAAAAAGGAAGATAGACGTCTTGAAGATTCCAGCCTGGTCATATTTTAGGGATAGTGAAGTGACGACGGCCGGATGGAAACGCGAGTGTGATGTGACAAGGCAGAATAATGAATGGACAATTTTTTCCCAAAAAAAAAAATATGGGGGGTTTGACATCCAACGCCCACAGACATATTTCTTCAAAAGACAAAAGTCTAATAAGCAACAAACACAGAAGGAATCGGAGCAATACCTGTGAGTGGTGGGAGACGAGAGCGGACAAATGAAGTGAGGTGAGGAAGAAGTGGCTGACTGGGGAAAGATATTTAAGATAATTGGAGCGTTATGCTTTGTCGGTATAGGGAACATTGAATGCCGAGTCCGGCCACAAGAAATGGCGGTCACTTGCGTGACTTGGAATTGAACGAGCTTTTCATTACGAATTTCAAAAAAAAAAAAATTTAAAACACTGGGCCTCTCCTTTTGCCTCTGGCCCATATTAGAGGCCCAAATTTACGACACTGCGGATGAATTCGGGTCGTCCAATGGCGAATCAATCCCTTGGTGGGCTGAACCCAGATAGAAAGTTGACCCAACGGTTGTTGAACCATGGACCGTAAAACTTCCAGTGATACAGAGTGGTTGTTGGAGATTTGTTGCCCTGTTTGTTTCAATCGCCTATTTTGCAGTTGCTAACAAATGAGGGAAAACGATGGTGTCATCTAACTTCAAAGTGAGGAATGCTGAAACTGAGAAGTTGACATTGAAACAAAGCATACCTGACCAACAGGATTTTCCGATTTTGGTTGAGATGGTAAGCCATCATCTCTCCTCCTTGAAAAGAATGGTGCATGTTTAAAATACCCAAAATTGTACTTGTTGTAAAAACATTTATGTTCTGAACCTTAAAAGTAATTACCATCAGGAACAGAATATGTGAAGCCTAATCGTTTAATTTAACATGCAGATCAGGAACAGAATTCCTCACACACATGTGAAACACTATTGGTTAATGGATCATTGTACTTTGATATCTATCAACGGAAATGAATAAAGCAGAGACTGGAGTCATCCTGGAAGTAGCAAAACGTTGCTGCATGAAGGTGGTTTGAGCAAGTTTTGTGCTTTTGAATTGACAATGATGTGTGGCGAAGTGGAGAACAAGGTTAGTATGGATTGGGGAATATGGCAGTGAATGGCATAAAGGGCTGGAACTCACGGGACCGCAGTGTGCATTCAATTTTATTGAACAGCCGTTGTCCTCGGGGAACTTGCCAAGCTCTTCCATTTCCACTTCCATTCGTGAATAAAGCAGCTTGGATTTAGATGCTTTTTCCCATCCACTTTTCTTTTTAGCGAATCAAACTTTCACAGGCAGCGAAGCGACTGTACTCCTACAGCTACAAGACCTGTAAAAATGAATGCTCTAAGCTCAACCGCCAACTTACTTTCTAATTCAACAGTACCAGTTCACGGGGCCAACACGCATATTTTCGACCTCTAACACGTTGCTTTCACCTTTTTTCTTCCCCTGTTACATATTCTCCTCATCTCTACATATATTTCTTCAGTCCTTTCAGTATCAATCCTAATGAACAGAGTAGAGAAAAAGGAGAGAAAAGGAAAATTGTGAACGCGTCGTCGCTTTATCCTCGATAAAGCCCAACATATGCTCTCTAAGCCTTTGCTTTTTGTTGTCATCGATGTGACACAAGAGCGTCCAAGTCCAACTGCTCATCCGTGGCCCCGCCGGCACTAAAGCTCGTTGAAATTTAAACTCGCTGCATATCTTTCCTTTTCCTTTTAGATTAATAAATGCAATCTAAGTGGATTTTATGGCATTTTTTACGGAGTAAAGTTGATGCGTAATGGTGAATTAGTCAAGTGAGAATATGATGTTGGTCTGGAAAATTATAGAACTGAAAGCGACGCAGGCACTGGAATGGAGGAAGATTGAGGAGGAAGTCTCGAGACTAACAGGGGGGCAAAATAAGAGTGATTGATTGATGTTTCCCTAACAAGACCGAGGGTGGAGACGAACTGGAATATGACATCGTCGGGGATTATTTAATTTGTCGTATTTTATTTGGAACTGGATGATCGGAGAGATTTCGCAAGGACAAATTAACCAGAGGAAAACAGTTGCCGTAACATTCCTTGGATTACGGGTGAGGCACAATGCCTGGGAATTAAACATTACTCCCTCCAAATCTTATTATAAGAAGGCAAACGAGTGAATGACATGATTAAGGAAAAGAGTTAGATCAATAAACATGTCTGAGTTTTGATATTCCTTTGGCAAAAAATGCACTGTTGATTGTTTGACATGTGTATCAGTGTATGAAACATATAAAGAATACTTGCTTGTTATATCCATGTCCTTACAAAAATACTCTCGTCAGCTTTATAAGGGGGTGACCAGGGAGTGAAAAAGATTCTGGGGAGGGGAAATGATGAGGGAGGAGAAAGCAACGGATATGCCATTTAGATTGCTTTTAGAAAAACACGAGAAGGCGAAGGAGTATTTCTGTGCCTTGAGTAGGTGGAGTGAAGCATGATACTACCGACGAATTTGAGAGGTGCGAGGGAAAGATGCACCAGAAACAACACAAGAAGTCGGCAGCACCAAAGCAAAATGAACAGAGGGATAAAAAAAACTGGCGTCGTTCTTCTACTGTTAGTAAGCTGTAAAATGAAGCTCACAATTAACTTAGGCATGCAGTGGATGTATGAACTATGAACTCGCAGCGGAAAAAACATTCCCTTTTACTATTGCTTTGTGTTCTTAATTTGGGATCCAAGATCAGTAATGGGAAAATGATACATACAGAATAGATAATGAGTTGGTATATATGACTTGAATACAACTCATAGGGCGATATGTCTCTTTTGACCGGAAATGAGGGCACATTAGTAGCAATGGAGGATAGCCCCCATCAGTCAGAAAATCTCAAGAATAATTATGAATGATGATCAAGTTTAACTCGTTACCCGTCATCACTAAGCAACCTCTTGTAGAGCTGCTCAGGGTTGACCTATCTAAGATAAACTTAAATGATTACAAACCACACTCAAATCTTCCTTAACATCTATAATAACTATATGTATTATAATAAAATATCTTACGGTAGCATCCCAGTTTTGGACACATGACAAATGAAGGGGGATCTGATCAGTCATGAGGCAGCAGCAATAACTGTGCCTCTGTTCCGGACGTTTCAATGACCAGGCTCCTGATAAGTTTCACTATTCATGTCATTGCGAGAAGGGGGCAGAGATTTTAAAGAACAACGCAGAGATATACACACACGCACGCACGCACGCACGCACTATATTGATTGAGTCATCTTGATGAGGTGTCTCTATTTGTGTTTTACACTGTGGGACTTATTATTGAGAGGTGCGACTGAATATTCCAAAACTTCATTTTGGCTTGTTTGGATAGCCCGTTAGGAGAACAGACACAGATTCCAAGATAAATATGTAAGAGGAATTTTGTCTCGATAAGCGTAGTAATGGATTTTGGTTGCCCTGATTCGTTCACACCCTTTCTTGGCTTATTGAGCAATAGAGACAAGCAAAGCCAATGTATTAGGTTAGCTGAATGAGCTGTGAGAAACGGCAGATGTGTATTTGATTACTTCATTTTAAAACGACAAGTTCTACTGCGTTCGTTCATGGTGGCAGATGATATGCAGACACTCCACCCAACGTTGCATGCGTAGAGATTAATGGCAATAGTTTTATTGCACTATTTTACCCATGGAATGCATATCAAAGTTAAATTGTTAAAATTTCACTCTTCCTTCCCTGAATGCTGAATATAGCTTTCTAGTTTATAATACATATGGCACTAAACATCATGTTTCTTATTTAGGATTATATGCGTATTTTTTTACACTGAAATTTCATTATTTGTATTCTTTTAAAAAATGTTCTTTGAAATCAGATTTAAATGATTTAGACAAAATATACATCCTCATACAAAAGAAAGAATATCCCATCCCGTTCTTAAGATTAGATCTAGTCAAAAGATTGAATTTGGTCATAGATTCAATCCACTTTATCTCTTAATTTTATAATTTATTTCAAATTAATGTCATCGTGAATGATGGCACATATCAAGGGTTTAAATTAAACAATAATCATAATGAAATAGGACATTTTAGAAAGATCAACCCCTTCCCGATACAAATAACTAACATAACCAATTATCTCAATGCATCAAATTAGTTATGAACCTTTTATACTATTTTTTTAAATAAAAAATGTGAGAGATATATCCAAGATCACCTGGTTTTGTTGCAAAACAGGTAGATCAGAAGATGAGCGAATCCGGCTCGAATTTTATCTCATTAAAAATCACTCCTAAAAATAGGCATACTGATCATAAAATCTCAGTTGAATAAATTAGCGCTTGATAATAAATTGAAATTAAAAAAGTCAACCTAAAGATTATTAATATATATATATATATATAAGTGGGAGAGATAGAGGTGGGCCAGCGTCACTCTTATCAAATTCAGGCCTCCTGCCTTTTGCTCTGAATAGCTACCCCGCAACAACTACCCGGCCTTCATGCTGAATGTGTTTAGGAATATGATGAAAGAAAATAGTCTATAAATTTTAAAATGATTTTATGAATATTAAGATATTTTTATTTTAGTTTACGTGTACTATTGAAAAGAATTTTTTCCAAACATGCATGCTTACAAGTTATGACACTTTCGCAGGGAGGGTAGCGGCATCCTTCAGAGGGCAATCGAGTCCCGTGTCCACCCCAACCATAGTTCTCAGATTCAACGTATGTTTGAAAAATCCGTTAAGAAAGTGATTTTATATAAAATGAATTAAATATGTGAGAGTTAATTTATCTCAATTTATATGTAATGAAGCACTTTCTAAACACGCACTTATCTCTCTGAGCATAGATGATTTAAGAGGTAGATGGGGTGTTCAATAAATATTAAATTTAAACTGTTAAAATCTCATTTTCATTTCTACAGGCTTTCTATTTAATTTAATTACAACCCTCATCTTCACTTTTAATTTTTTTTTTTCTAAAATTCCTGAAAGCAGTTCAAAACATGTGAAGGATGAATACTGAGTTAGAGCACCACGGGAACCCTTCCGGCTTCTGTTGAACCAGAATTACATGTTTTACTTGTAGCACAGGAATGTGGGACGACACGTGAAATTACTCAATAATTAAAGCCAATATTGCACCGGCCACCAATTAATTTTGATCCACTCCACCAGTGCTGCAAATTTAGATTAAATGAAAAAATAGAAACACAGTCACTATCAATTTAAAACTTGTTTGGAAGTCAGAGAATATCTTTAACAGATTATGAGGCAAAATCTAAATTTTAAATAATATATTTTGGAGAATAACTTTTACGGATTCTGAGGTAAAACCTAAATTTTAATAGGTGATTGTGTTTGGAAAGTTATTGACTTTTACGGATTCCAAGACAAAAAGTAGGTAGAAAAGCGAAAATATATTAGAATGGAGGATGCGATTTAAATAAAAAAATAACATTTTAAAAACTAGGTTTCAAACCGAGATTTTGTATCCAAAATAGTTTTTCTGAAAATCTGAGTATTTAAACAAAACTTAGGTTTTGAAACCAAATTTAAGTTTTAGAAAGAGAAACTAAATAAACTCTTGATAATCACAAGACAAGCGAGTCACTGCAAAATCTCAAAAAAGTATAAGATTTTTAATAAACAACACATAAACTCACATGAGTTTATATAAATAATGTTTAAAAATCCTAGTAAGTGGTAACCTCGTACCACCGTTTCCAGTTTGGGTTAACCAGACCCAGGCAATTTATATGCGGCTACCAAAATGCGGATTACATGGGAGTTCGTACGACATGTATATTACTGTACTGCCCTCACACGCACTTTCTACCTGACCCGTATGTTGGCTCAGGTGGAAGACACTCATCCAGACAACCGGGGGTATTTCCGTCAACAAGCGGAAGGGAGAGGGGTTTCCCATCTGGGCCCTCCCCATCGGCCATCTCATGCCACCACCATGAGCCAGAGCCTCTTTCCGATGAGTCCGCATCACGAGGGGTACTCCCTATCCGTTCTGATCCTTAACACAATGCGATGGCATTTTCGGTATTCAATCTCTAGGAAGTTAACTATCCCGTAACGTGGCTCTGTGACCCTACAACCCCACGCCAGTTCTTCTTCCTGCTTGCCACGTATGTTCACACGTGGCAGTTTCATTCCTGTCATCCATTTCACCCTTACCTTCCTTCCTCGCCTTTTAAATGTCGCCTCTGCCTTCTCCTTATCCTTCCCCTGCAAGGAGCCATCGCCATACACAGCGCGACGTCGAGGCTCTCGTTTCAGGATCCCCTTCTCGCCGCAAATTTCAATTGATGCAACGGCTGGAATGGAGGCCCAGGCGATTGCTAATTCTTTGGATTTCCCGAGGTTCCACCTGATGCCATCGTGCCGGCGTTTATTTCGGGACTTTAGCCGTATGTGGTAGGAAGCTTAACTAAAAGTGACTGTACTTGCTTAGCACGGTTCTCGAGTTATTCCATCCCTTTTGTCACAAACCTGAGGCTGATTATGGCAGTATATTAGTCGTAGAAAATCAGACACACTTGCTTTTGATTATATGTCTTCCTCTCTCTTCGATAAATTTTCGGTTCTCAGTTAACTGCTTGTTTCTTTGTCATCAAATCGGGAACTCGGAGGTGGAGACGCGAGAAAGTTTTTTCTTCCGACTCCCGATTCAAACGTAAGCTCGGCCTTGGAAATGGTAGAGGCGAATTGAGGAGCTCTGATCTGGAGCCATGCCCTTCCATACTAAAATTAAGCCAATCGATTCTAGTATCCCTGCGGAGGGACCTGGGCTTGATCAAGTCAAGCCGGTTGTCAAGTCACGCCTTAAACGACTATTTGAGCGCCAGTTCCCTGGCGTTCTGAAGAATTCGCCGGCGTATAAAATTGCAGTAGATGAGCCGCATTTTGGCAAGGACGGATTCAACGCCTCCAGTGATTTCGAACCGACTTCGGTGTGCTTGGCGAAAATGGTGCAGAATTTTATAGAGGATAATCAGGAGAAGCACGCTGCTTCCGTTAGGTGTATACGAAACCGCTGCAACTGCTTCAATGGAAACTGTGAAGATTGCCCTGACGACGAAGCAGACGCATTCGGTGACTCCAAGCACTCTTCAAATGGTGAAGCGTCTGGTATCCTTAAGGTATGACCTGTTTCAATCAGGTTATTTAGTTATAAATGAACTATTTGGTGGTTTTGGCTGTTGGATGCTGTTTTTCTAACACGTTATCTTACACTGTTTAGGGTTTGGTGGCCTGTGCAAGTGCTCGTGAAAGGAATTTGTTGGCAGACACTGCTAAGATCGTTGAGAAGAATAAGACCTGCAAACGGAAAGATGGCCTCTGCCGCAAGATTGTTACTGAGGAGTTGTTGGCTCTGGGATATGACGCCTCAATATGCAAATCTCGCTGGGAAAAGTCCTCCATTCATCTCGCTGGTAATCTCTCTCTTTGGTTCTTATTTACACAGGAAAAATGTCCCTGAGTTCTATTTGGTTCCTGGTAATATATACATGAGCAAACAAAGGGAAAGGGTGCTAAACATCCCATAGAAAACTGATTTAAAAAAAAAAAAGATTCCTCGGCATGGTGAGGAAGATGACATGTCTCTCTGAGAACTTCGTTCTTTCAACCTTTCAGAACATGAGCAAATCAAGAGTCGTGCATGTGTCTGATTGATTTTTTTTAATATATATGTACAATCTTGCACAGGGGAATATGAATACATAGATGTGATCAGCGAAAACGAACGGGTGATAATAGACATCGACTTCAGATCAGAATTCGAGATTGCTCGATCAACCAAGTTATACAAGGCGATTCTCCACACCCTTCCGTACATATTCGTGGGCAAGTCGGATCGGTTGCAGAGCATTATAGCAATCGTGTCGGAGGCAGCGAAGCAGAGTCTGAAGAAGAAGGGCATGCACATTCCGCCATGGAGGAAGGCCGAGTACGTGAAAGCAAAGTGGCTGTCCCC
>JANTPZ010002445.1:0-21285 GCA_025593235.1 Vachellia pachyceras
GTTTCCAACGTAGAGCTCCTCCACCGTCTCTATAATGATGTGCTTCACCTTATCACTTCCTTTCTTCTGCAACAGTACGTACCAGAGTTATATTTTCTCCTACTTTAACCAACAGAAAAAGAATGTCTAGCTTGAAATGACAAAGATTTGGAGAAGAGGAACAAATATAGTATAGTACCTGGAGGGAGGAGTTTTTGGCGTAGCTAGTGCTGCCAATTCCTCCAGTCATGTGAAACACTTTCTCTACATCCATATTGATCAACGCAGATGACTATAGTATGCCTTTGATTTCTGCTTTGTGATGAAGCTAGCTTTGGCCGGCCTGCTTTTAAATTTTGATGGATTAATCTTTCCTTCTATGCTTCGCATTCTGCTTTCTCATTGCGAATACTATATATATATATATTGCTTGTCAAGGTAGTCTTCGGAATTCATGTCCGTGAGAGTGGCCCTACTTATAATCATTGCGCTATACAAGTGCAGCGGGCCTCCCTGTTACGAAGCATTACGGCCCTAAATTGACAAGTCTAAGTCTTGGGTTGCTTTTCGTAGCTGTCCAAATAATTGGAGTTATAAGGAAAATGTTAGATTTAAGCAGTAACACTATTTTAATGAGAAGTGAAAGTGGGTATGGTGGAAATTCACTATTTGGCGTGGGCAAAACCGCAATAGGGTTATGATTGAGAGATTGGGTAAAGGGAATGGACCAACTCCTTCTGATGAGGGACCAGTCAGAAGAACTTTGTCTTTGGTGCAGCACAGCTTTGAGTCTATCAAATCTTCAGTGTTCGTATCAGCATGACAATTTGATCCCTTCCAACTAATTTATGGAAGTCAAAAGACCCAATTGGGAGAGGAAACGTGTAGGCCAAGGGGTGTGAGTATGCGATGACCCGATCACTCGCATATGTAGTGCCATGAATTTGAAAACACCACATCTCACACAGTAATTAGGTGCGTGAACCTGCAAACAGGACCCATATTAGCATTTAATTTAATCACTCTGCTTCGCGTATTTGTCACTAGACTAGTTGCAATTGCAAATGGAATGAGAAACTAGCATATTAAGTATAATTATGTGCTCAACCAATATGAGAGAGGGATAGAGAATACCAATTGGTAAAATGTAACGCTACGTCCTAGGCTTCACGTGACGTTAAGCAGACTGAATTACCAGAGCGGCACACAGATATGGGAAAAACTCAAAAGGATTATTCTATCTGAATTCGCCCAAACTTGGAGTACCAGTGGTGTTGAAGATAGAAACTGTACTAGAAGAGCCAATTATAATGGTATTGTTAATCACATCTCCTCCATCCATGAGACGTATTGTAGAAAATTTTATAGATATATTTGTGTCCATTGAATAATGTAACAATCCTTCTAGATAATGTTAGCTTGATACTTGAGGGGGTAGAAAGACAGTGAAACGATTAAAGGGGGCGGTGGCAAAAGCACAAAGGGATGGCAGGACTTTAGTTAATCTGTGCAAAGCTTTCTCTTCTTCCAATATAATGCGTCTGGTGGTACTCACATGCGTGATAGATGTTTGGGGCCAGAGATGTGTTGTCAGATTAATGGTTGATTGCGAACTGGGACTCTCTCTCCGAGACTGATCCAGAGAAAAGAAATTGATACGGTTGAACAAGCCCTAGGGAAGCAAGCGTGATTATATTGCTATTAGGAGTAGGGCTGATCTCATCTGTTGGCAATGGTGTGGTGCAAGGATAATGTACCCAGAGTGTTTTTATGTAAATCGAATCGTACAAAGTAGAAAGAAAAATGAGAAAAAAACTTCTCCGAACATACACAACACAGGGGCAGGGGACAAGTTGATCTCAGCTTTGCGTATTGCGGTCAAGCTCGCTTTTTACGAGTCACTGCCTAGTAATATACTATAAACATTGATTTTGGCGTGTGAAGTTGACATTGAACTTTTTACGGCAACTTTTGAAAAAGCTAAACACACGTTTAACAGTATTTTTCTATAAAATGAGATAATCTCCTCCACATATTTACCCCGACTTGCGTAAAAGTACTTCTCTACCACGTTCCCAAACGGGCTCATTCTCTTTCAATGCTGCTAGTTAGGCTTAAGAAAGCTATATCGATCTTCTAAACTCAAGCATGGGCATATCGGTGGTTTGGTGTCTCAATCATCACTCAACTTTTGTGTATTACGGTGGGTAGAATCAAATTCCACCTTCACCACCTTATCTCTTATTTAATTTAAATAAAAAAATT
The DNA here is from genome assembly GCA_025593235.1 of Vachellia pachyceras. Taxonomy (NCBI): domain Eukaryota; kingdom Viridiplantae; phylum Streptophyta; class Magnoliopsida; order Fabales; family Fabaceae; genus Vachellia; species Vachellia pachyceras. Next base: position 2,245 of record JANTPZ010002445.1, read on the forward strand.
TTGTTGTGTCCAAAAACAGCCACCGGCCGTTAGAGCTCCTGTGGTCGGTGACTAAAGATCCGGCCAGTTGGCTGCTGCTTGATATCGGAGTTTCGATGAGGGTGCCTCATTCTTATTGTTTTCTAATATATGAGGGGTATTTTCATTCTAATAAATCCTCAATTCAAGAATTAATTTGCCATAAGGAGCTTGGCAAAGAAGAACCTTAACTGATATATAACATTTAGAGGAAAAGACGACAAAACCATCCTCAAAACATTTTGCAAGCCCAGTTGTATATGTAAGAAGCTCAGTTACATATTTACCATAATTCACCTTTATGAAAGCTCATTTGCATATGGTGCAAGCTTACTTACATATTCTAAAAACCCAGTTGTATACGTAGGAAGTTCAATTGTATCTTTTCTCATTTTGCAATTTGCACATTTGTGAGAGCTCATTTGCATATTTAGGAAGTTCAGTTAAATATTGCCATTATACATTTTCTTGGAAGCTCACTTACATATAGTGTAAACTTGTTTATATATCTTGGAAGCCCGGTTGCATATGTATGAAATTCAGTTGCATATTTTCACTTTGCTACTTGCTAATTTTTGTGGAATCTCACTTGCATATTTTAGAAGCTCAGTTGCATATTTACCATTTTGCACCTTTGTGGAAGCTCACTTGTATATCTTTGAAGCCCAGTAGCTTATTTTCATTTGCATATTTACACCTTTATGGAAGCCCAGTTGTGTATATGATACTTTACAAAGTGCAAATAATAGCAAAGTGAAAAGGCATGCAACTTAACTTACTACATATGCAACTAGATTTCCACAGTATTTTAAGGATAATTATATCTTTTCCTTAAAATCTTATATATAAATTCAAGTCCATCTTTGATCAGGTTCTTGTAACCAATTAATTCTTCAATTGGTCTCTGGCAAAAAAAAATTAATTCTTCAATTGAGAATTAATCTCCAATTTTCCCATTTTATATTAAGGATTAGACATAGCTTTTTTTCCGTCTAACTAAAAATAGATAGCTCAAATTCATTCAGATTCGAACTCTTTTTTCGCAAAATTTTTTTACAACTGATTGACAGACATTCAGGTTCACACCATTGAACTCCATGCCATGCAAAAGGAACAAATTCTAAAGCTTTAAGGCATATACCACTCTGGTGTTCCTTATCATAAATTCACTGAGGAAGATTTCCCCCCCCCCTAAATATAAGTAAACTTTAGAGAGATATTAATGATTTTTTTAACTATACTCTTATTTAAGCATACTTGAAAAATGAAAATGAAAAGAGTAGTGAAAGTTTTGGCCAAAAAGAAAAGCGCAGTGAAAATATTCTGGTCCGAATAGATGATTAAAGAAAGCAAATCTCATTAAAATAGCTTTTAGTTTTTCTTTTACAACAAGGCCACACACATTATTATATAGTGTCGGAGCTAGCAAGTAGGTTAAGGAGGGGCCTTTTTTTCTTTTCAACTGATCAAATAATATAATTAAAAAAAAGCCACTGGCTAGATAACCAGTGATGTATAAAAGAAAAGTCAGGGCCAATGTATTATTAACTCTTTGCTTTGTGTATATATATTTTCATCACGTAGACAACACACATTCATATTTGTTGATCCATGTTTATATAAATTTGATAGAATTTTGAGTTAGCTGCTGAAGGAAGATGAGGAATAAAACAGATAGAAACTTAATGACGATGAAGATTAGTTTTTAGGAACCAACCCACCTTAAAATAATGCTCAGGTATAGAATACAATTGCAGTTATAGACTTTCGTTATCTTTCGTTTTGAAAAAAGATCAACTCACAAGGGACATCAACAAAATATCAGATCAATTGCAATTTGCAGATAAATCATAAAACATTAAAACAACACATGCATGCGTTTTAAGCTCAGAACATCACCGAGTTGGCTTTTGGTACTTGGCGTGTTACTCTTTCAACTCCATTCCTGTTTTCAAAGACGCCAGCCACTCTGAATATTAATCTTCCTTGCTCTTCTCCTACTTACTGAACAAGCACCGCGCCTTCCCTTCATCCTAATCCATTCCCACATTTTCTTTCTCATTGCTCGCTTCGTCACCCTAGAAATGGCCTTCTTCTCTTGCTCTTCTTCTGACACCAATCTTGCCACCACCAAAACGTTCATCTCCGCCGCCGCTTCTGTCATAGCTGCCGCAATGCTAGTCCGATCTGTGGCTCGGGACCTCTTGCCCGGTGGGATTCAGGACCACTTCTTCAGCGGCATCCGCAGAATCTTCAGTGACTTCTCAACTCACCGTGGTGATCGATGAGTTCGATCGATGTTATTGTTAGCAAACAAATCTATGATGCCGCACACATTTATCTGGCGAAAGAATCTGCCCCTCCACTTGCAGACTAAAAGTTAGTGAGTCTAACGCTGGAAAGGGCTTTGCAATTACCATGGAACCCAAGGAGGTCATCTTGGACGTGTTCAATGGTATCAAATTCAATTGGCTCCTTACATGCAGGGAGTTTGAGTCCAGAAATTTCCAAAATTCTGAAGACACGAGTTCGACGCTGCGAACGAAAGTTCGATCATTGGAGCTTAGTTTCCACATGAAGCACAACAAGTTGGTGCTAACCTCGCACCTTCCCTTCATTCTGCAGGAAGCAAAACTGATGAAGCAAGAAGCGAGGGCCCTGAGGATCTTTATGGTAGATTTTGCGAACATTTACGATAATCTAAACGATGCGTGGCTCGCGGCAAACTTGGACCATCCATCAACGTTTGAGACGTTGACACTGGATCCGGACATGAAGAGATTCGTGGTGGAGGATCTGGAGAGATTTGTGAGGAGGAAAGAGTATTACAGAGAGATAGGGAAAGCATGGAAGAGAGGCTATCTTTTGTATAGCCCTCCTGGAACGGGGAATCAAATCGAGCTTGATCGCTGCGATGGAGAATTACCTGCGTTTTGACATTTACGATCTAGATTTGACTGAGCTACATGGGATGTGGTCTGGCTGCGGTGAGGAGAGGATCGTAGTTTTCACAACCAACCACAATGACAAGCTTGACTCTGCATTGCTGCGGCCAGGTCACACGGATGTTCACATCCATATGGCATATTGCACTCCCTCTGTGTTTTGGCAGCTTGCTTTTAATTACGCTGGATTGAGGCATCACCCTCTTTGTCATTCCAGCTCAAGTGGTTGAACAGCTCTTGGAAAGAAGCAGTGATCATCACTCTCAGCTTGAGGGCCTCGCATCGTGCACTTTCTCGAGGCTAAGAGGAAGGAAGCAAAGCTTCATTCCCATGGAGAAGAAGAGCAGCTGCCCACTGACGACTTTGAAGTCCGTGCGTGGCGTAATTTCGCGCCCAGCAGGCGAGGAGGCAAAGTGCGCTTTAGCTAAACCACTCAGTTTTGCAAGCTATGATCATGCACAATCACATTAATTACCTTTAAAACCAAAATGTCAAATATACATCCTTAGACCTACAGAAATGGTTTAAATTATTCGAACAAAAATTTACAATTATTGCAAAAATAGAATATTTCATGAACACAGCTTTATTTGCTGGAATCTACCTTGCATATAAATTGATGAACTTATTTCCCTATCACTCCCTGAAATCTAGATTTAGTTTCAAAATCTGGGTTTTGTCCAAGTATAAAATTTTTTTTGGAAAGCTAGTTTGGTTTTAAAACCTATGTTTTCTCTTTTATACTTTTTCCTCTTTTTCCTTTTTTATCTTTCCTCTTTCCTACTTTTTGCCTTCTTTCTCTTTCATATTTCCTATTTGTTCTTTCTTTCTATTTCCTCTTTTCTACTTTTCATTGTTTCTTTTTCCTCTTTCCTATCCATTTTTTTGCCTTGAAATCCGTAAAAGCTAATAACTTCCCAAACATAAATTACTTTTCAAAACCTAGGTTTTACCTCGAAATTTGTAAAAGCTATTTTTCAAAATCTATTCTCCAAAATCTAGATTTTACCTCATTATCTGTAAAAACTATTTTCAAAATAGCTCCAAACAAACCCTATGATTAATTTGAACATGCAGTAAAGTATAACTTTTTGAATGAAGGTGGACATAATTAAATGAATAAAATATTTTTGCTAAAAGATAAGCAGTCTCATTTACAAAAGCACCCAGCTCATGATACTTGGGCCTTTTATCATCTACTACCTCAGTTGTGAGGGGCTGGGTGATCAATTCTACAGAAACCTTTATTTGAAGTAAAACCAAAAACATAATTCATTTAAAGCTTGTATCTTATTATGCATATTAATTTATTTGCATAAAACTTAAATATCTATCCAAAATTTTCATTTAAATCATAGATACAGGAAAATGTATTGAAATTATAATTTTTTAAAGTGCTTTTTGGATTTTCCCCATAAAATTAGTATATTCAACATGCTCTTTTCACTTTTAATTTTACATTTTATTTTTTTGAAATATTGGATAATTATGTACATGTACGTAATTCAATATTTAATATTTTTATATTATACATAAAAATTTTAAAATAATAAATATTAAAAACTTAGATTAATAATATATTAATTCAACATGTTCTTTTTGCTTGCGTCTTTGGCCTGTCCCATGAAAACGTATGCAACTTTCCATGAAATAGAAAGAAGGGGGGAAACAGAAAGGAAACCAAAAGCTAATGAAATTAAATACGTGAAGGAAGCATGCAGTTAACAATTAAGAGAACTTCTGTGGCAAAAAAAAACAATTAAGAGAACTTTGAGATGGAATGTGAATAAATACCTCTCTGGATATGAAAGCAAATAACTTCGCTGAATCTCATGGCTGGTCAACCACTCTTATTTATAAATCACTTTAGACATTTTTTACATTGATAAAAGAAAATTTTAAATTCCATTCGCTAACATCTTAAAATTAAAAAATCTTTTAACTTTATCATTATTTAAAATAAATTCAATAAAGTCAAGAGAATGATAAATAAAAGATAAAATTATGAATTTATATATAAAAATTCAATGAAGTGTTGTACATGTATGACTCTAATACGAACAAAATAAGTTTTTTTTTTATAAACTAAGGAAATCAATATCAAGTAAACTGTGTATAAGTGACTATTGAGGTCAATGGCTCACGAAATTTCTGGGTTGCTTCGTGGGAGTGGATTAGGGTTCACTCCTAGCCCGCCACTCAAATGGGATGTAAAAATGCAACCTGAGCCTGCACAGGGTAGCTTCTCATCCCGTTAAAAATAATCTTTTAAAAAATAAATCCTTAATTTTTTCTTTTCTACCCAATTTCTTTCTACAACATTACATAATTACATTATTATTTTTTAATTCTATTAATAAATTTTTAAAACTTTCCTAAAATAGAATTTAATATTATTTTTTATATAAAAAATATTGAGATAAAAATATACAAAAGGTATAAAATATATATTTAGACGGGTTGGGAGAGCTCCTAGCAAACTGGCTTTCAGCCCGCCCATACCTGTTAAAGAAATGGTGAGATGATGGGTTGGGTCTTGTTACTAACTCTAGACTAAGACAGTGTTTGACAAAACGATTCAACATAAAAAAAGTATGTTTAACAATATTTTTTCGTAAAATGAGATAATTTCATTCACACATTTATCTCGTAAATAGTAAAAGCACTTCTCCACCACTTTTTTAAATGGACCTTAAATCGTTGGAGTAGCTAACACTGTCTTCGATTCCATTACCATTTTCAAAAGATAAAAACACTTGGTCAAGTTCCGACTACCACGAGCTCATTTTTCTTTTTGGGTGATTGGATCTTTAGAGACTCTTAGTGTGTGTTTGGGACTTCATTAGGAGAATGGATTTTACAGATTCCGAGGCATTTTGTGGATTTCCAAATGGTTTTACGGATTTCAAGATGGTTTTTATGAATTTCGAAATGGTTTTTACAGATTTCAAAATGATTTTATCTCAACTTACGTACACCATTTTGGTAACGATGTTGCCAAACAAACACTTACACAAATAGGTACAACGTAAAATCACCGTTTTGAACATCCCAACTGGCTCTCATGCCTATTTAAGACTCAACACCCCTTCCCTGCATTCAGCTCCATTCAACATTTTCCTCCTTGATAGCTTCATTAGCCCATAAATGGCCTCCTTCTCTCCCACCTCTTCCGAAAACAACCTTGCCACCGCAAAGACGTTGGTTTCGACGGCCGCCTCCTTCGTAGCCACTGCTATGCTTGTTCGATCAGTGGCTCAGGACTTCTTGCCTAGGGACATTCAGGACCATTTCTTCGGCGGCATCCGTGGATTCTTCCGTCGCTTCTCTTCCCAGCTCACCATGGTGATCGATGAGTTCGACGGACTCGATGCCAATCGAATCTACGATGCCGCACACACTTATTTGGCCAAGAAAATCTCCCCCTCCACCCGCAGAGTCAAAGTTAGCAAGCCCGATGCTGAGAAGGACTTCGCGCTCACCGTGGAACGTGATGAGGTCATCATGGACGAGTTCAATGGTGTCAAGTTCAACTGGGTCCTTATATGTAGGGAGGTTGAGTCCAGAAATTTCCACAATCCCAGAGACCTGAATTCGACGCTACGATCGGAGATCCGGTCTTTGGAACTGAGTTTCCACAAGAAGAACAAGGACTTGGTGCTAAATTCGTACCTTCCCTTTATTTTGCAAGAAGCGAATCTGATGAAACAAGAAGCGAGGGCCCTGAGGATCTTCACGGTGAATTATGATAGCATGTACGGGAATTTAAATGACGCGTGGATTCCAACAAATCTAGACCACCCGTCTACATTTGGGACATTGGCATTAGACCCTGACATCAAGAAATTCGTGATAGAGGATCTGGAGAGGTTTGTGAAGAGGAAAGAGTATTACAGGAAGGTAGGAAAGGCATGGAAGAGGGGGTATTTGCTGTACGGCCCACCTGGAACGGGAAAATCGAGCTTGATCGCTGCAATGGCGAATTACTTGCATTTTGACATATACGATCTGGAGTTGACGGAACTACGATGCAACTCGGATCTCCGGCGGTTACTGATAGCTATGGCGAATCGGTCCATTCTCGTTGTGGAAGACATTGACTGCACCATTGAATTCCAAGATCGCTTGGCGAAATCGAATGCTGCTTCAGGATCTGAGCCCCCACAACCACAGGTTATTTTTTAAAATAATTTATACTCCCTACGCCAAGATTCCTTGTGCGAAACTAATTATATTGCAGTGACCTGTTGACATATTCATTTATCTTTTGGATGTGGTGATTGGCGCAACAGGTGACATTATCAGGACTACTAAACTTCATTGATGGTCTCTGGTCAAGTTGTGGGGACGAGAGGATTATAATATTCACAACCAATCATAAGGAGAAGCTTGACCCTGCATTGTTGCGTCCTGGCCGGATGGATGTTCACATCCATATGTCATACTGCACTCCCCCAGTATTTAGACAGCTTGCTTTTAATTACCTTGAACTTAAGCATCACCCTCTTTTCCCACAGATTGAAGAAGCCATTCTTGCCACCCAGGTCACTCCGGCTGAAGTGGCTGAACAGCTCTTGAAGGCGAAGAGTAGTGATCATCACTCTACCCTTCAAGACCTTCTTCACTTTCTTGCACAGAAAAAGAGAGAAAATGAAGAGCTTCTGGCTAAAGAGGAGGAAGCAGAACTTGTGTCCCGCGATAAAGAAAAGCAGTCAGGTGATGACGACGGCAAAACAGGGGATGAGGATAGGAAAGCAAGTGTAGTATAGTCGAACATGCCTATCAGCTTAATAATTGTAGATTTTTTTAGCTAAGCTTAAAGAAAATAAACTACACTGTGGATTGAGGTTAGACCCTCTTACAGTGGACTTATCACTTAGAAGCTAGTTCTTACAACATGAGGAGCAAGTACAAGTTTGCGAGTTCTATGCTTGGGCTTTACGCAACGATATCGGTGCAAATTTTAAGTTGATGTAATATAAAGTCTATGTTCTAATTGGCATGTGACAGGTTACTTCAATCTCCTACCGTAGATGGTGATTAGGCCTACTATCCATTAGCAGAATGTTCACCGATTCTAATGAATTAGGGAAAACTTGTATATCCTTGTACAGGCTTATCATAACTCTAATCCAATTTAATTATCAAAATCTGTACTCCTGGGACCGTGACATTCCCAAATTTTCCTGAAAACCCGTAATCTGAGTATGCCTAAAGGACCGGTGTAGCTTAATAATTTTAGATTCTTGAGTATGCCCAAAGGACCGATGCAGTATCTTTTATTTGACCAAAAAACTAATTTCGAGAAAACAATTAAAAAATGAAATCAGTAATTAACTCTAAAAAAGAAATTATGATATTCGGTAAGAAGAAAGAAGAAAGAAAATACCAGGCTACTAGCTATGTTTGACTCGTGAATAATGTATGTAAGAATTTTTTATATTTTGAGGATTAGCGTTTACTCAGGCCAACGAGGTCAAGCCGTCCAGGACCCAGGAAATTTAGACTTCCATTCCATTCCCACTTTCAAAAACAGCTAACTCGTTCAGTCAACTTTCAACCACCAACTGGCCATTGCTCCCCTGGCCCCCTTCGTTGGGATATCGTCCCTATTCTCATGAAAGAAGCACGACCCCTAACGTGCTTTGAACTCCATTCCAGGATCTTCTTCCTACTCGTTTCATTAGCCCAAAAATGGCTTTCTTCTCTTCCTCTCCTCTTCCACTGAAACCAACCTTAATCACCACCACCAAAGTGTTCATTTCATCAGCTGCTTCCTTCATCACCACCCCAATGCTTGTTCGATCGGTGACCTGGGACCTCTTGCCTGGGGAAATTCAGGACCATTTCTTCAGCGGCATCCGTGGAATCTTTCATCGCTTCTCTTCAACGACGCTGCACACACTTATTTGGGCAAAAAAATTCTCTCCCTCCACCAGTAGACTAAGTATGTGTTTGGGAATTCCTTTGGGAGAAAAGGGTTATCGAGATGGTTTTACAGATTTTAAAATGATTTTATAGATTTTGAGATGCTTTTTACGGATTTAAAAATGTTTATTATCTTGACTTCTATGCCTATTACAAAAGTGGGATTCCTACACAAGAACTAACTTGGTAAGCCCGACGCTGAACTGGGCTTTGCATTACCGTGGAACGCGACGAGGTCCACATGGATGTGTTCAATGCCGTCAACTTCAAATGGTTCTTTATATGCAGGGACGTTGAATCCAAAAGTTATCGCAATCCTAGAGACTTGAATTCGACATTGCGATCGGAAGTTCGATCTTTCGAACTAAGTTTCCGCAAGAAGCATAAGGAGTTGGTGTTAACGTCTTACATTCCTTCAATTCTACGAGAAGCAAACTTAATGAAGCAAGAAGGAAGGGCCCGGATTTGATCGACGAGTGGATACAACAAACCTTGAAAGAGCATCCAGCGACGTTTGAGACGTTGACATTGGACCCCGACATCAACAAATTCGTTCCGGAAGATCCAGAGAGTTTTGTGGGAGGGAAGAGTATTACAGAAAGGTAGGAAAGGCGTGGAAGAGAGGCTATTTGTTGCATGGCCCAACTGGAACAGGAAAGTCAAGCTTGACAGCAGCAATGGCAAATTACTTGCATTTTTGACATATACGATTTGGAGTTAATTGAACAACGATGCAATTCGGATCTCCGACTGTGACTGGTAGCTACGACCAACCAGTCCATTCTCGTCGTGGAAGATATTGACTGTACCATTTATTGGAAAATGGGTCTCATTCACCCTTAATGGATCAAATCCAATACTAATTGGGGCGGATTTGATAATAGAGATTTTTATGAGAAAAAAATTGTGATTTTTTTAAAAGATTAAATTCAGAAATATATCGGGAATAGTTTTTCATCAATAGGGGGTTATTTCATTCAATAGGGGGTTATGTTTTTTAAATTCAATTTTTGAATATTAAATTGAAGTCTTTTCCCTCAACCGCACAACATAAGATATGAGAAATTCTCTCCTCATGAAAAACTCTCTTCTTCTTTTTTGAGTGCATATGATGTATATCACCTTTTGGATCCAAATCTGTGATCCCTAAGTCGTATATGTATCTGGAGAACATAATCAAAATCTTCAGGTACATCAGAATTCTTTCACCGTTAAATTCTAGAATCGCATGACAGAATCAACATAGGCTCTGGCATCTCAATCCTCACTAGTCACAACCACAAGTTATTTAATAATTAATTTACCATTTTCTTTATAATTTGGTTTACGATGGAGTCAACTTTTTGGTAGGTTTATTGGTATATGACCGATGCGTAGAGAATCCAAACTTGTGTTTTGAGATTTATGTCCCTGAATTCAACAAGAGTATTTATTTCACCTTTTTTAAATACTCTAATTCGAACTTGCCAGGATAAGAATCACTACCCCACTTGTCTTTTGTATTAACTTATTCATATATTCTTTGGATGTAGCAGGTGACATTGTCGGGTAGACGGGCTATGGTCAAACTGGGGAGTGTTCACACCAATCAAAAAGAGGAGCTTGACCCTGCATTGCATCGCCCAGGTCCTTGTGTCCACATTCACACACTCACGTCATATTGCACTCCCTCTTATTTAGGCAGCTTGCTTTTAATTGGTCTGTTTGGAAGCATTTTTCAACTCCCATTAATGCATTGCACAGTGTCACTCCTCACATTTTTGATATGTTTGTGAAAGCTTATGGGAATAAGTTGCTTCTACCAACAAGTTGAAATCCTGAGCTTTTACAAATAAGTCACTTCTTTCACTGCTTTCCCAAACATAAATAACTTTTACAATCTGATTTATTTTCAATCTTACTCCTCGATAAGTTTTTATGCAAATAAGTTACTTATCCTATCGTGTTGTCAAACGGACCCATTATCTTGAACTTGACTTGAGGAGCACCCTCTTTTCTCACAAATTGAAGAAGCCATTCTTACCACCCATGTTACTCCTGCTGAGGTGGCTGAACAGCTCTTAAAGATGAAGAGCAGTGATCATAACCCTACTCTTCAAGACCCCCTACTCTGTCTAGCACAGAAAAAAATAGAGAATGAGGAGCTTCAGGCCAAAAAGAGGGAAACAGAACCTACTGTCCCATGATAAGAAAAAGCAACAGGTGACGACAAACAAGTGGATAAGGACAGAAATAAAAGTGATGTAGTAGTTCAGCAAACAATCTAATAACTTTGATCTTGTATATGATAATATGAGATTGAGTTGCGCCAATCAGATCGAGCGCCACATGATCTGGACCTTTTTTATTGGAATATACATATTAAAACATCCATCTGGGCTTCTGAGATGCCTTTCCTGGATTTATTTTAATGAAGGGAGGGGACCAAGTATTGTGTTACAACCCTATGGAGTCTCCTTTTTCGGATTCTGCTGTAAATCAAACTTGATTTCCCCTGCATCAAAGCAGACGAGCTTCTTGTATATCTTGTAAGAGTACAAGTAAAATTCCATCGAAGTTCAGAGACCTTCGAAGTTCTATTTCATTATTTTGTGCGGATTTATATCTAAGCACTTAGGCTGGATGGTAAATTCTACGATTTTCTTTCGAGAAAGGTGTCTCCGTTCAAAGTCATTGTCCAAATGAAAGCGAGACCAAAAATGATTCATCCTCTGTGGCCGCTAATTAAGAATTGGAAATGGTATGCTTAACAAAGATGTTTAGAAAAAAAGGCTGGGCCCTCCTCATTGGTCATTGGCACTAGCATGCTTAGTGAAGTCAAAAGAAATAAGTAATGAAAAACAAAGACAGTGAGAAGACGAAGCCAAATTTGATTGTCCCACAAGACAAATAGGATACTTCTGATATCGGAATACGTTGTTGATGATCTCTAGTGTTTCCTTTCTAATTTTAAACTCTTGATGGTGTACCTAATCTACACATCCACCATAGGCAAGCACCGTTCATGTTGGTATAAAAAAGACAATAATGGCCACCTTTCTTTTTTCTTTTATTTTGTGATCTAGGGCAAGATGGGCCTATGGCCTCCACGATTCCCCCCGGTATCTGACGTTTTTTTCTAAGTCTCTGGCCTTCTTTCAACTGAATCAGATAGATGAAGACAATTGACTAATCCAAAACAGGGATATAATTTTTGACACACCCCTATAAAGTATTTTACATCAAAGATGTGTAATCCCCTCCTAACAAACACGACTCCAAATTTGAACTCTCATTTGCATGGATAATGACAATTGTCTTTACAACTGCACTCAAGTTGGTAATGGCCACTTTTCTTTTGCTTCCTCTTTTATGTGGCATTTGTGTGAACTGTGAAGTCGACACGCGACAACGGAATCGTTCTAAGGTTTTTTCTTTGCTAAGCGCAAGTATCCCGCTGTTGGAGGGATAATCTTAACTGAGCCAAGCACTAAATAACAACATCATTTTCAACACATTACGAGAGATTAACCATTCTTGTTAGATTCAACACTCTTTAACCAAATAATGGCCGCGTACCTTTGAGTGGGGAGACAGATAAAATCAACGGCAGCCAACTTTCCTAATGGATCTTTAATATTTGGGAAGCCGAAAGCTGCTCTTGGTGGGCCATTTGACACATGCGAGCCAGGGGAAAAAAATATAGTTTTAGTTTTTCCATGGCTTCATGCAGACGAACTTGACCGAATAATTTGTGATCAGGCAAAGCTACGGCCTATGCATAAAGTCATGCACGATCTTATTTCTTTTTACAGAGAAAGAAAAGTGGGTCAGAGATGTCGATTTGTAATTGGTGCTCTCCTTGCTAAAGGAAAAATTAAGTTTGCTAAAACATTGATGTCGAGTTTTCATTCAGTATCGTATAATCATCAAGCATGAGGTTTGAACTTTGAACTCTTGGGTGCAACAGTGTTCGTAATGCTGAATGATTCAATTATTTCCAGGCTTAGGCGCTTATCGTTTTCTGAGAACCAATCATAAAAGCGCTTATTTTCTGACTTCCAACTATTCATCTAGTAATACTAGTTTAGTTTTAATCGAGATAAAACTTATCATATTCTTAATATTTAAACCATAAATCAAATTTAAAAAGTAAATTCTATCGTTAATCCAAATATACACATTAAATGAACACCATCACACAAATCTAAACGAAACTTCTCTTGTATAATTACATGAAACTCTATAAAATCATTTAAAATAAATTAATTTAAATAATCTGTTTCTACTTTGAAGGTTATGTCTTGCAGAAATTAATTAAAGTCAGTGTTGGGTTGGCTTCGTAAAGTTAAATGACGGAATATCCTATATCATCACCATATGTCACTAACTGCACTCAATGAGTTCAGCTCGCTCTCCCTCTCAAATCCCTTTTTGTGTTGTTGCTTTGTGAGTCGATCGGTATCCGAAGGACACGTAAGAAACTCAAGAATATTATCAGAATCCAGAGGAGATGCAAAGTTATCAAGGGCAAATTGGTCTTTGAATCAATTGATACAGTGATCAATTCATAGTCAACTCAAGGTTACATCGATGAGACATAAAAATAGGAAAATTTTTATGAAGTCGAAACGTACAAATCCTAAGTTCTACCTACTCTTTTATCACATCATTAATAAGGTCTATGGTGTTATTAGGGACTTTTGAATATTGTTTAAAATTGTAATATCTCTGTAATTAAAAATGAAAATTAAAGGTACGTGCGTGTGCTTATTTTTTAATTACAATCCCAAAATTCAAGCTTACTTGAATTATTGGAATATTAACTTTTAATTTTTTTGTCGACTTTCAACAATATTGATGATATGTTCGGACAATTTCTCTTTTAATCTTAATTTCTAAATTATTGTTTTGAATTTTCACAAAATTTATTCATAAAAGGTTTATACAAAAAATTTGCTTCGGATGAGAATTTGTAGATCACTATTTTTTCTTAATTTTTTTGCTTTGAATACTTTTACTGTTTTATTCAGTTTTTAATTATCTTTTCATTTTTAATACACAGGCGAAGAATAAATCATATGAACAGCTTGGTAATTCTAATGGTGAAGAGGAAGTGTCTTAATTATGCTCACACAAACTTCCAAAACAAATTTGTTTGCCTTCACCTCCTAAAACCTAGGTTTGATTTCAAAACCTAGGTTTTGACCCAAAATATAGGTTTTGTTTAAGTATAAAAATTTTTCCAAAAAGCTATTTTGGTTACAGAACCTCAGTTTGAAACATAGATTTTTTCTTTCCTACTTTTTCCTCTTTCCTATTTTTTTCCTTCTTTCTCTTTCCTCTATCATACTTTTTATTTATTTCTCTTTTCTTTTTTCCTACCCACTTTTTTGCCTCGGAATCCGTAAAAGCTAATAAATTCTCAAACATAAATCAATTTTCAAAATCTAGGTTTTGCCTCGGAATCTGTAAAAGCTATTTTTCAAAACTTAAATTTTGCCTCAAAACCTATAAAAGTTATTTTTAAAATAGCTTCCAAACAAGCCCTATCATAAAGGGAAGGTGTGGAACAAGAAGAAATTGTCTTATTGGAAAAAAAAAACGAGTCAGCAGAAAACGAGTCAAACTTAAAAAAGAGATAAAAAGGGTGCATAGATAGAATTACAAAATTCAAAAACTCAAATAAGGTCTACAAACCTTATTATTGGGGATTTACTTAAAATGTAAGCTTAAATTAATATTTGTGTATTTTGATTAGATTCATCTAGGATTTTCTCTAAAAGGATTTTCAAAATAGATTAATTCTCAATTTTTCATCATATCGTTCAAATATTAAATATTAATTCAATATCATGAATCACTAACAAAATAATCATATATTTATCCAACTTTTTTTACAACTCTTTAGCATATTGACATCACAGTATTAATTTATCTAGAGTTAGTAATTATTAAATATTCTTGGATAAATAGGCAAAAATAACCTGAAAGTTTTTTTGTGAATGTGCATTAGTCACACAGAAGTTAACAATATGCTATCTTGGACCCGAAAATTTTAAAATGGAGCATTTTCACCCCTGCAGTAAAATGTTGACGTTGACCGTCAAAGTTGTTTAATTTTTCCATCAAAAGACCGACAATCAAGGTTATCATTCTTAACGGTATGGGCGAAAGTGACCTATTTCAAAATTTCCAAATCCAAAATGGCTACTCGATAACTTCCGTGTGATTTGTACCCATTTGTAAAAGCTTACTATTTTTACCCATTAACCCAATATTCTTATCTAAAATCCTCAAATAACTAAACTAATACTAGTAGTCATCAACACGAAAATGATCATTATAAAGAGAAAGAAATGCAAACAGTGCCATTCCAAACGCGAAATATTTTTCTTTTGAAAATACATCATGATCAACCCCACAACCTGCTGGGTTCACCGAGTTGCGCTGGTTTGCCTCAAATCACTCTGGGTTGCTATGGCTCTAAGTAATGCCGAATCTTAGCTAAGTAGTGGGGTTCTAAATTGCCCTACCGAGTCGAGTTAGATAACCAACAGGAAACGCCAAGTACAATGACCTGCCATTATTGCTGGCAGTGTGGCCAATCTGCCATCTCGCTCTATGAATTCAAACTACAATAATCTTGCAGCCAATTCTTGTGGTCCAGAAATATATAATCAGAGCCCTCATGCATAACAATTACAGTAAATAATCAAGTATGGGAAACTTCCCCTCAATTTCGGAAGAGACAAGAGCAACAAGCTGAGTCAAAAAAAGTTGCTGCTTGCCGAGAAAGAAGAAAGTTGAAGGGACAAGTCTTTGTTAATCAGTAATTTTTCACTTTCCGTGTTCGCGAAGCCAAGAATTACTGAACGTACATGCATGTTGCTGATGGCTTTCATATATGGGATGGTGGAAGCTTTCCAGTTTCCAATAGTCAGCTTTTGAGAAATAAATGGACCCAAAACTGGACTGGATTTCACTAACGAGGAGGATATCTAAAGATGGTCTGTATCATTCATAGCAAATAGCTTTCCAGTTTCCAACCATCGGCTTTCCAATAGAGCTTTTGTATGTGTCGCTCAGCCATTCGTCGGCACTGAAGCCAGGTCCTATTTACAGCAAACGAGGTCATATAAACAATCGAATGCAGTATTCGATCTCACACACACCGTACATCAATCATTCTCCCACTTGTGCTTGTCTATCGAAACGTGCCTTTTGAGCACGCCACATGTTACCATTCGCAGCAAAAAGAAGAAGCCTTTTTTTTTTTTTCTCCTTTGGTGTGATTCATATCTACCTCCGAATCCATCACAAATCAAATTCCATTTTAAGAGCGCAAGTGTGCTTCGTTTATATAGCAAAAGTAAATCTTGGGGTCGTCTTGCTGTCCCATATAGGATTTGGCCTGTGATCATCACTGATATTTCATACCCTTTTTTTTCCGTCTCAGCAAAGTCATTCTAACAGTATCAATGAAACTAATATTTTATAAAAAAAGAAAAAAAGTAGTCTCAACACTCAAAGGTTTTTGCTGTTTCAGTTGTTTTCCAAATCATCCATTCAAAAAAAAAAAGTATTCTAAGCGCTGGTTTGGGAATTACTTCCTTCCAACGGGTATGCAAGTCAAGATAAAAAGGATATTGAAATCTGTAAAAATCATCTTGAAATTAAGAAAAATCATCTCAAAATCTGTAAAATATCTCAAAATCCGTAAATTTCTTTCTCCCAATGGAATTTTCAAACACATGCTAAGTCTTGTTTCCATCATATTCAGGTCTTTCACCTGAATAAATAAATTAAATAAGGATTTAATAATTATCACCAGTTACTGTGAGATTGTTAATCGAAGAATAAGAAAGGAACATTCCCTAATATTTGGAATATGCCAAAACGAATTTCTAACATAGGAGTGACATCTCACTACCACGTTATGTCTAATTCTTTCTTGTGTGTGATCCAAACTCGAAATGGGTTTCTCTCTCCCCTCTTTTATTTTTTGACGATTTTAAATTCAATCTAAACGAACCTTTAATCAGAACTAATTTAGGGTTGGTTTGTTTCAATTTTTAAAGAGAAAATTACCTTTATTTTTTTAAGAAAAAGGCACTTTTAAGAAATTTAGAATGTTTGTTTAAGTTTTTTTTAAAAATAAAAACAATGTTAAATGCTTTTTACTTTTTTTAAAAGCCATCCTAGGAACCTTTTGAACACAATCAAATATAATTCGTTTTTAATGTTCAGATATCTATAAAATAATTAATTTTTTTTTTTGTGAACACAGTAAACTGGCTAACACATTAAGTGGACACCTTACCGCACGGGATCCCCCATTGGATTCCACTCACACATGCACGAGCATAAATAACCCAACAGCATTTTCCTTTTTCTTGTTATGTGATGAAACTTTCAACTCTCTATCCCTCTCTCTTTGTTTTCCATACCAATCCACCTTCATGTTTTCCACCAGAGACATGCCTTCTCCATCCTCAATTTTCTCGGCTTATGCCTCCATGACTGCCTCTGTCATGCTCTTTCGTTCCTTGGCCAACGACCTCATACCTTATCCTGTTCGAGGTTATCTTCTTCATGCTTTTCGCTACCTCATCAAAACTTCCTCCTCTGTTCTCACTCTCATCATCGAAGAATCCACCGGAATGTCCCGCAACCAAATCTACGATGCCGCTGAACTCTACTTATCAGCCAGAGTCAGTCCCCAAAACGATAGACTCAAGATAAGCAAGATTCCCAAAGAGAAAAAATTGATGATTCGGCTGGAGAAGGATGAGAAGCTGGTGGACTGGTATAACGGGATTGAGCTTAAATGGAGATTCACCTGTGCAGAGTCAGGCAACAACAACATCCATCCGGATTATAGCAGCACCTTTGTTAAGCGATATTTCGAGTTGAGCTTCCACAAGAAGCACAAGGACATGGTGGTAAATTCTTATCTTCCCTTCGTCCTAGAGAAAGCCAAGGTCATGAAAGAGGAGCAAAGGATATTGAAGATGCACACCTTAAACACCTACGGCGGGGTCAAGTGGGATTCTGTCAATCTCGAACACCCTTCCACCTTTGAGACACTGGCCATGGAGCCGGACCTGAAGAATGCTGTGATAGAGGATCTGAATAGGTTCGTCAGGAGGAAGGACTTCTACAAGAGAGTTGGAAGGGCATGGAAACGAGGGTACTTGCCTTATGGGCCTCCGGGCACTGGAAAATCAAGCTTGGTTGCAGCCATGGCTAATTACTTGAAGTTTGATATCTACGACCTTCAGCTTGAGAGCATTGTGAGAGATTCAGACCTCAGAAAGCTGCTTCTGGCCACTGCCAATAGGTCCATTCTAGTGATCGAAGACATTGATTGCAGCGTGGATCTGCCGGACCGCCTCCATGTTGAAGGACGTAAGAACCCTGAGGCGCAACAGAAGGTTAGTATTAGATCAGAGTTCACTGAATTAACACGGCGAAGTGGTAAAGAATTATTGGCCTGAAATGGGGTGTTTTTCTTTATCTTTTTCTTCCAAAGTCCAGTAAAACACAGGCACATCCACGTGATGTGGGTTCTGATTTTGAAAGTTTGCACCACATGAGGGGTCGTGTGTGAGGGCTCCCTATAGCATTACCGTGCAATAGGCATGCTTTCGTTATCATTGTTTCTTGCTGAAAGGGTGAGAGAAAAGGAACGAGTATGTGTTTAGTTCAAGGGTCGTTGTTATTGGATGGTGGAGGCCACAAAAAGGATCGTCCTTTGCGTAAAGCATCGAAAGTGAATATTTTCTTCAAATATACAAAATATTAAAATCCTTCCCCCACAAAACGAGCAGCACCACTATCGCTGCTTATAAAATGTAAATGTTGACAATGTATAGTGTTTTTCCGTGTCTGTGCAGTTGACGTTGTCTGGGTTACTGAACTTCATAGATGGGCTTTGGTCAAGCTGCGGAGACGAGAGGATTATAGTATTCACAACCAATCACAAGGAAAGACTGGACCCGGCTCTGTTACGCCCAGGAAGAATGGACATGCACATTCACATGTCCTACTGCTCCTACCACGGCTTCAAGCTTTTGGCCTCAAATTACTTGGGAGTTTCGGGTGAGCAGCACAAGCCTGTGTTTACAGAAATAGAAGGGCTTATAGAGGACACCCACATAACCCCTGC
>JANTPZ010002446.1:0-19749 GCA_025593235.1 Vachellia pachyceras
TTTTTTTTACTTGTTTAACTCTTTGTACTTTTCAAACACATTCACGAGAAGTGATATTTATTTTGTTAAGTACTTTTCATTGATTTTTTAAAAAATTACTAAATTTTCAAGAATATTCCATTTGGCACTTAATAATTTTACAAATAAATTTTCCATTATATAATATCGATAAAATCACTTTGTAATGATCTAAGAAAAACAAAGAAAGTAATTTTTCAATTATATTTGAGGAAGTCATAATATAAATTTTTCAATTATAAAAAGGTTGAATCTCAGTCTTATAAAAATTTTGTTCTAAGGCCAAAGACTTCTTATTCTATTAATTGTTTTAACATAATTTCTTTAAAAAGATGTAAAATAATATTTTTATTAGGCATGCTTCAGAGCCCATAAACAAGTAGGTTGTGCTTCAAAAAATAGGCCTCCAATGTTAATTGGGTTACCCATTTAGGCTTGATCCTGTGAAGGGCCGCTTCTGTAGAAAATAATTGCTTTGATATGTTTTCCCATCTCCAACTGAACATTTAGAGGCTATTATGAATAATAACACTTTTTTTCGATATATTGAATAATAACACTTTACTAAATCAATTGTTTACACAATCATTTTATAGAAATCAATCTTTGATTAAAATCACTATAACAAATGGGCTTTGAACTTCCGAAAGCCTAGGATATAAATTTACCAACAAGCCCAAACTCAATCTTTTTTTTAATAATGATCGATCATAAATCATTTTATTTATATTTCAAATTCTCAAGAGTGGATCCACTTCAAATATCACATGCATCAATTAAGAGGCCTCCAACCTTCTATTAGCAAACAACCAAATAACAATCATAATCAAAAGTAATCATAATATATGTGAATGAGCCCTCGAATGGTAATACATAGATTATTCATCGCATATAAGAGGGAGGTTAGATAAGAATTGTATAATAAACTATGCCTGTGGATCCTTCCCTATGGGAGTTATTTCCTAAAAATGATAAGACAATAGGGTAAGATAAAAACTTTAGTAACCAACGATTATACTCACTAGGTGTAAAAGAGTGTTTTAGTGAGGTTTCAATTAGGATAATTGCCAATCAACGATTCACTTGGTCAATTAATAATAGGATTACAAGATATCATCTAAATCTCAATTCTCAAATTATCACATATTCAAGAACGTAATAATAACACTTCATGACAATATTCAAGAACATAACAAAAACTTTTCATGACACATGCTTATATCCCAAATATCACATATGGCACGTGGGTAAACATCATATCAATACACAATAATATAAACTCTTACATCTCTTGTTTCCTCTTCCAACATGTTACCTAATGCTTCACTTGGATAGAGAGAAAAGTTGGGAAGAAAGAAAATTAGGGGGAGAAAATAGGAGAGAAAATGTTATAATCTCACCTGCTTGGACAAGAGAAAATATGGAGGAAAGAAAATGGGCAAATTAAAATACCTTCTAATGGAAATATATTATATTTAAAGTCAAGTTAAATACCACAATATATCTTATTAATATTATTTTCACCAAATAATTTTAAACCAAATTATTTGTTGAAGAAATATTTTCATATTATTATATTTTAAAGCCAAATAATTTATAAAAAATATTTTCAAAAAAGTGGATAATTTTTAAAATTAAAATAATAAAACGAAATAAATGAACTATATATCATCTAATTTTATGACTAAATGCTAGAAATATAATATAAAAACGATTAAAATGGAGTATATCAGATTTAAAAATTAACTCATTGAAAATGTCTAACAAATTGATCATGGAATATTATAAACCTAATAGTGAACATGTCATTTACATCATGAGGATCATACTAAAGAGTCAATCCTCCCGACGACAACATTGCCATCCCGCATGACATCAACTGTTCCTTTATTCCTGCTGACATTTTTTTCATACCTTTAATCAATCGATTCAATCACTGAAGCCTTACGCTTTTGTCCTTTAACTGATGTAGTTCCTATAGACGCCTCATGTGTTGGGCTATTGTCCAAATTAACTTGTGAGTTTGGTGACTCACTTGGAAAATTACATTTAGTTTCAATGTTAGATCCCTTTCTCCACTAATCAACTCATTTACTTCAATCATGTATGCATATATACATCCTAAAACCCATAGATACTTAACATATTCAACATAAGTATCAAACACTCGCATAATGCACCACATGCTGAAAACGCTAGCACACAAAATACATCACAACTTGAATATTTAATTACTAACTTTATCTCATAAGCATATTTTCATATTAAATTGAGTCATTCCTTCTCATTTAGGATACCCCTTCCTTGCCTTTGCCTTTACTTGAGCATGGACCTAAAGGTTTTTATTTGTGGGGATATTGAGATTTTCCATATTAACTTGAGCTATTCCTCCTCCTTTATGACTCTTTCTCCTTACTACCAGAAAAATGTCATTTCCGTCGCTAAATGGCTATTTTCCGCCACTAAAACGAGGGTTGCTATATTTTCCGTCGCTAAATGAAAATTTTCTTATGGAAAATAGCCACTTAGCAATGGATTTTTCCATCGCTAAATGACATTTTTCTGGTAGTGCCTTGCCTTTGCCTTTACTTGAGCATGGGTCTACAGGTTTGTATTTTTGGGGAGAATGAGATTTCTTGGAAATTTCAGTAGTAAAGTACACTAATAGGCACATTAATATGCAAAATCATTACCATAACTATCCATGATTATAAACATATCTTACTACATGCTGCTAAACTGAATTAGCATATGATCAATGCACAATATAAGCAAAGATTTACGTGCTCAATATCACATAGCTCAATCAACTCATACAATCATGACAAACAATCATATTAACAAACATAAGTATTATTAATGTCAGAGTCAGTATAATTGCTACCTAGTATACTTTGGTTAACCTACGCTTAGCCAGCTCTGAGCTCTTGAATCTGGTAGACTCTCCTGATATCTCCTATGCCTAGTATTCTGGTTGGACTGTTATTTTCCTCTTCCTTTTTTCTTCCTCTCCTTTCTCTATTCTCTTTTTCCTAATTTCTTTTCTCTTCTTTCTTCTCTTTCTTTCCTCCCCTCTTCCTACTCTTGGTCGTGGTTCTCCACTCCTAATGGTCCCTTCTATTTATAACCAAAATTTTGCCTTGCCTTGCAAGTATAATATGGCTTGCTTTATAAGCTCTGCCTTCTGGGTTACACTAATATATGATAATATAACTTTTCACCAAAAGCTTTTACTACATCAATACCACCTCTTTTTGCTCCTTCATATGGTATATTGGGAATACAAATTGGTTAACTCTAAGCCTCTTAAATCAAGTATTTTCTTTTTCTCCTTTAATTTCCTTTTTATTGGGAGGCCAAGTAAAATGCTGTAGGAATTCTTTTTGGGAATCCTCATATCTTTTGACCAATCCATCAGCATAGGAAATTCCCATAATTCAAGCAATACTTTTCTAATTTTTCTCCATCTCAAACTTTTTTTGGAAATACCTTTACGAGACTTCCCTCAGTTTCCCTTTTATGAGCTTTCCTGTAATTTTCATTTTCTTACGAGCAAATGGCTTTGAACTTAAGCCTGAAACCATTTTTATAAATTCACATAATCCTCAAGATATTTTTCCCCATTTTTACCATAATTATCTAAGGCCTCTAGATATTTTAAATAATTATATTTTGGCTAAAAATCTCATAATTAGTCAAATATTAATTAATTACTAAAAATCCATTTTAAAGTTATTTATGCTATTTCAACCTCAATATTGCCTCAAATATACTTCACAGAATTATTCTCCACATTTCTGTGCCTTGAGGCAATTTCTTGATATTTTGATCGATATTACCAAAATGCCCCTGACTTTTACCATAGTTACCATTCCATCCTTATTTAATGATAACTCTCAAATTTTTAGTATATTTGAAATATATTTGTGATATATTAGGAGATTTATCAATATAATTTTAAAAGATTCTGAGTTTAAAATAGCAAATCTATCAAATGATATATTATCTTAGGGATTCATTAAATCATAATTGATAATAATACTTTAAATTTTTTAAGAATTTTTATTTTTATTTATTTTGTTTCTTTTTATTTTATTATTTTTTTATTTTTTAGGAATTAATAGAGAGAAAATCTTGGCAAATGAGATAAATAAAGATTCAATGAAAAAGAAAAAAACAGAGAAGCAGTAGCAGTTTTATCGAGGAGCTACATATTATATATATATATATAGGGAGAGGAGACGCACGCGTTGAGATGGAAAGAAGAGAGTTAGTGGACACTGATCATCTATTCATAAATCCATCTCTCATCATCATTGCCTCCCTCCATCTCTCCCTCACACAATCATCTTTATCCACCTGTGTCTCTCTCTCGCATCATCACACATAATCATCTTTCTCATTCCTCATGACCTACGTCCCTCTCATCACATCACGCCTCCTCCACTGTTGTTTTTTTCATTCGATTTCCATGGCTGAATCTGAATGATGGGAGGCTAGATGCTTTTTAGATACGAGATAACAGCTTGAATTTCTAAAATTAATTAGAGAGTTATTTATATTTGATCTTTTTACTTTGTTAATTATTTTAAATGCCTAATTTTAAGATTTATTATACTTAACTTTGTTCTTGATTAAATATTTTTGTGGTTGTTTTGTGTTGTTGTTGCTTGTCTGGCTTTTATTTATAAATTTTCTTGATTGATTTAATGAATTCATATTTGCTTCAGTGATAACTAGTTTATATAATTTAATTTAATCAATTTGAATGTCGTGATAGTGTGTTCATGTAAGGGACATAAGCTCTTTAATTCAATTCAATTCACACATCAAGTGGTATTTTAATAGTACGTTTAAGCAATAACTATGAATGCGATAGTATGAGTAGCTATTGATTAAAAGTATTGGACTCAGTGTGATTGCTTGGGGTTTTCCATTAAACTTGATGATTTTAAAACTCCTATTATTTTAATTGAACAATGATAGTCATCTACTCATTTCCAAGAGCGCCTTCCATAATATATAGTTCAACCACTTTCCTTTATTCATTCCAATTTATAAAGAAAATGTAAAAAAAGTAGTTTAGGATTTATTTTTCTTGCATGCAATTGGTTATAATTAAGAAAATTGAGTTCTCAAATCAACCTCATATTTTATTGCATTTTAGACTCTTAGTTTACCTAAGAAAGTTAAATTAAGAATCCTAGATAACAGAACGACCCGAGTATTGCATTATACAACAATTCTTGGTTTAAAATATTTTGCATTTGATCCCAAGGAATAAAGATACGGTCAAATCAATGATGCCATTGCCAGTGAGTCATTTTTTTACTCTCTTGGTTAGCTAAGTGTCAATTTCAGTATTGATTAGAGTTTTTGTTTTTATTATTTTTTTTTGGAGCTAGAAGAATTTTTTATTTTCTTTTTGCATATCTATAATTTTGCATAGCATTTTTCCTCTTTCCATACAAATTTAAGAAAACTCAAACAAACATCTTGATTTCATTAGTTTTATCTTTAATTGCATTTAATAGATTTCCTGCATTCACATTTATTTTTGTTGCATACTGATTGGTCTAATTACTATTACTTTGCATCAACTCGCTGGACTATCTGTGTTTAGAGTTTGTTCATTCATTGATTTGAAATTTTGCAAGTGATTTTTGGCTTCTAGAAACTTTTATGCATGACTAGAAAATCATCTAGAAAATTTGAAATAGTGCAAGTGGACCTTGAAATTGAGAGGTCATTAATTAGAATAAGGAAAGGAAAAAAGTCGAGGGAACTAGTCAAATTACTGTTGAAGAAGAACATATATTTAAAGAGTCCAATCATTCTAAGACCTAATAGCTTAGCTTTAACTTAGATACCTCATACCAATTAGGAATTATGGTCGATCTAGGTAGGATGATAGTTCGTTTCGTGTGATTGCCTTTGCTTCAAAGACTATAGATGATGCACAAAGAAATTACACAACGACAGAAAAGGAATTGTTTGCTATTATTTTGTACTTGATAAGTTTATATATTATCTAATTAATTATGAGGTTGTTGTCTATACAGGCCATGCATAAGTACAATTTCTTTTTAATAAGAATCACTCAAAACCAAGGCTAATCAGATGGATGATGTTGCTACAAGAATTTAATATTAAAGTTAAGGATAGACCAAGAACAACAAATCTTGTAGCTGATCATTTGAGCAGACTACTAGACCAAACAAGGGGAATAATTGATTCTAATCTCATTTGTGGTGATTTCCTAAATTCCTCTCTTTTTGCTATATCTGCTTATGTGCCTTTGTTTGTTGATATAGTTAATTATCTAGTGACTGTTTTAACCGTTGATCATTTGTCTCTATTTCAAGCCCAAAAGCTGCATGAAGAAGGTGAGCACTACATCTGGGATGAGCCTAACTTGTGGAGACTGTGTAATTTAGGTAAGGCCACATGGTGGAAACTGATGGGGCAAAATTCCTTTAGCTTTTAAGTGGAATGAGTTGTAAAATCCTTATTTCTTATTTCAAGGGTTACGGTTAGTTAAGCTTATTTTTGGGATTGAGGATTGAGAATTAATATTGATTTGGTTTATGTTTAGGAGTCTTCAGGATAAGTTTGAGGCTATGTTTGGAGAACAGTTCTTTGGATCCATCCGCCACAACAATAAGTGCTTTTGGTGGTAAAATACTTCCTTTGTTGTTCACCACAATGAGTGACCAAAGTAGATGCTTCACTCTTTATGCTATTCACCACAATGAAGGATGTTGCTCCACCATAGCAAATGCACAATTTCAATAAATATGTTGTTCATGACAACATTCAAAAATTAGGTTTTTGGAGTGGTGGCTTCAATTCCTTGCTGTGAATTTTATACTATGAAGCCAGAGAAGCATTCCTAAGATAAAGATCTCTTGTGTAAGCGTTTCTAATTTATCTATACTCTTTTTCTCTTTGATTTGCATAGTTTTGAAATGTTGAAAGTTGATATTTTGAAATGGATCAAGCTTTGACCGAATCTGTTGAGTTTAAATGAGTTCTTGGGACTAGATAAGAGGTTTAATGATTAAACTCGGGTTTGGCCAATTTTTGATAATGTGATATTTGGAAATGGCTTTTGATGATTGAGTTGTGTTAATATGAGTTAGAATTGATGTTTAATTAGTTTAGAATGTTGATTTGACTCAAAACTCTGAAATGAGTATTTTGAGGTTGGAACCTAAGTGTAAACTTGGGAATTTGACTTGAATGGGCTATTTAAGTGATTGAGCTTTATTTTTGCTTGAATTTCCTGAGCATTTAATGCAATTTTTTACCTTCATGACCTTTCTGGAGCTTAATTTGGGAGTTAGAGTTGTTGATTTTGATTAGCTTGATATTGGGTGCATTTGCCATGAATAATGATATATTTGCACTTAATTTCAATCATGAGCAAGTGATATTTCAAATATTTTGCTATATCATTTCAGGAAATTTAGCAAATAACAGAAGGAAGCATCTCTGGAACA
Organism: Vachellia pachyceras; assembly: GCA_025593235.1. Classification (NCBI taxonomy): domain Eukaryota; kingdom Viridiplantae; phylum Streptophyta; class Magnoliopsida; order Fabales; family Fabaceae; genus Vachellia; species Vachellia pachyceras. Next base: position 7,521 of record JANTPZ010002446.1, read on the forward strand.
TTTCGTCGCGGCGTAATTCATAATTCGATGCGGCCAAAGATCAAGCAAGTGAGCAAGAACTCTCGGGAGAGGTTCGTCATGGCAAAACCTCAAGTTCGCCATGGTGAATGTCGCGTATCAGCACCGGATCAGACTATAAATGGAAAGAATAACCGACCCATCTTCTTGGATCCGGCTGAGGACGGTTAACTTATGCCAATTAGGGTAAATGTCGAAGGGGGGACGCAGAAGAACAACACACTCTCATTCTTCTCCATTTTCTCTCATTTCTCTACTCTCTCAACCGTATCTTCACCTTATCTCATCCCCAATCCCATCATGCACCTCCATTCATCCATCCAGAGTCCTAAACTGCTTGCTATGAGCAGTCAAGCACCTCCCTTCCTCTTGGAGATGAGGATGGCTTGAGTTCAAGGAGCTAAAAAGGGGAGTAGTAGTTTTAATTTGTATTTATGTTATAGATTGCATAGTTTCTGAGTTAGGACTTGTGATTTGTACGTAAATACTTGGTGTTGATCGAGCCAAACTTGGATTACTTGTGTATTGAATTTACTTTGTGTTTGACTTGATAGAGTGAAGTCTCATTTCTACCTATTCAATGAGATCTTTGTTGTTCTCTTATATCTTTCTAGTTATGCTTGATTTTAGAGGCAATATTGTGTTGAGTTGAATTTTTCACTTGGCAACTTTCGTACACACACTAAGTATTTTTAAAGGGTTTCATGGAATGGAATTCATTGCATGGAATTTCTGACCCAGCAAGTTGTTGGGGTTTATATTACAAAACTTAGTGCGAAAACTACTGCTTTCCCTCATATTTTGTGAACTATGATGGTTTAAACCATTTCCAAGAGGAAAACTATCATCAAACATCTTTTGCCTTTCAACTCTGTTTTTACTGCTTCCCACAATCCAAAAACTCCAAAAAGAAACTATGGTTTATAATTAGCTTTAGGTCCATACAATTTTGAAACGAAAATGGTTTTTATTTGCAAAGCGAACTCAACCACAAGCTAACTAACTACTGGTGCATGAGGCTCCGTAGAGAACGACCTTGGGGTTGCACCCTATGTGCAATCCTTGGAAATCACAATTTTTTTGATCCGTTTCTAAGGCCTGACAACGATAAGTTTTTTCTATCATCTGTGCTAAAGAAAGGGGGATCATTAAGCTTTGTGGCATTGTGAAATAATTTTGGAATGGTAAACTTGGGATTTTGTTGATAATGATTTTAAGGTGTCTTAGGGCCTCTAACTTCTTTGTTAAACACTCACTTAGTTTAGTATTAATGTGCGGTGATATATTGAATGTGTAGGTTGATTTTTGTTGATCGTGATTGAAGCTCTTAGCTTGGATTGTTGTGATGCCCTTTACTTTGGCTTGAGTTAACACTTTTCACTTGTAATGCATGTTTGTGACATGTTATGGGTAATCTTGAAATTTATGAGTAAGAGAAACTATTGAGGTAAATGCTAGTAATTTCACGTGATTAATGATTTGCTTTATATAATCTTGCAATTATAGAATTATAGTCTTAGAATATTTGTTGAAAATATTGTTGAATTTTTGTACTTGTGGGAATCAAATAAGTTGATGATTATGAGATGATTAATGATGTTATTGAGGTCATGCATATAAGTGCCATAATTGGAATCAAATTATTTTATAACCATCATAGTGTTTTCTCTAAATATTTTACTACATCATTTTCTATCATGGTTAACTTATTTAATTTAGTAATTGAAAGTTAAGTAACCAATTTAAAAGGATCATTCTTACAAAATAAGTTGACTATTGAAGGAATGAAATTTATATACAAAAATGAACTTTAAAGTTTTTTTATTGAGGATAATGTATACCCACAATAGAAAACATTTAATAATAAAGATCAGTGCAAAAGGTATTAGGGTTTGATTGTGTAAAAGGTAAATATATGGCAACAAATCTTACATATCATTTTGACTTTATCCTCTTCTCCAAGATGATAATGTGCCAACAATATAAAAGCTACATTCATATGAATATTGGAAGCTTTTTTTATTGTTTTTCCCAAAATGTTGGAAGTACAAACATATTTCGATAATGCTTTAGTTAATGATCACTAGACAATAAATACACACGTGAGACTATAATGTAAGTATAGTACTGAATGATTCTTTTTTTGACTTTGAGGTCATCTAATAAAATTGGAATAATACAAAATGATTCTTTTTATTATATATATATATAGGATGAGGATATTAAAACAAGTGAATGCCATTGAAAATAAATATGTATAGACTTTGGGTATAATGATATTCAGTTTTCACGTAAAAGATGTTTTACTTTATTCACATAGTGGTTTAATTAATGTTAGGCTTATTGTTATTTGAAAAATATAAAGGTGAGATTGAATAATCTAGAAGTTGATGATGTATGGTTACAAGTTTTGTGACAATCTGGATATGATAACTAGTCTGTTTGTGGAAGCCAATACCTTCACTCAACAATAGAAATGAAGGCAATGGAGGAGGAGGATGATTACAATGATGATGAGGACCTTGACCTAAGTGAGCTAGAGAGGAAGATTTGGAGGGTTAAACTTACGCTAAAGTGCATGAGACTAATGAGCCTACAACAAATTGGACTTTTTAATGATAAAATGCTCCTATAATTCAAAAAGATGCATCTTAGTTAAATTCTACTACAAAGATGAAAATGTTGGTGATTTTGTCAAATCACCTATATGTTTAACACCTTGCCTAAACATCTTGGACTATATTGATAAAGTAACTTGTTGGAAGCCCAACATGCAATAAATAAAATTCATTGTCTTTGATTATTGAAATCTTTTATGTAAAAAATTATTTTCATATTTCAATTACATATAGATCATCGTGTAGTAACAATGTGTAGTCCACAAACATACCTAACTAGTAATTAGTTACCTGGTGACTCCTCAATAAATAAGTAATGTCAACCATCATCTCTTTCTTCCACAATCAGTCTTGTTTTAGTTTAGTTCAAAGTTGAGAATATCTATTCATTCAAACCACTAGGCAACGAATTCTTACTCGAATATTAGTTTGTTTCTTAACGACTCCTTTATAAATAGAACTTTGCCATCTGCCATTAATGGCAGAAGAGCTCAAGGTAACGATATTATGTTTGATACGATTCACTCCAACTCTTTGTCAATGGCATGGTCTAGCAAGTATAGCCGCGAATTACCAGAAAGCTTCCTATTTTTTCTATGACCGCATCTCCTTGCTTTTTTTCATGTAAATTCTTAAAATGCATCTTTCAATTTCCATCACACTTTCGCTTCCTTCCGTTTTGTCCTTGATGGGCACTCCCAACTCCTCTGATTTTTCCAACTCATTTCGTCCTTGGTAGTTTTACACAATCGTAAAAATGTAATTGAAACTTGAAATCGTGACCTTTTTAAAATAAACAAAAAATTCAAACTATTTAAATTCAATATTTAAAATATTGCATATAATATAATAACTATTATAAAAATCATTTAAATGAAATTTAAAACCACATATGATGCTCCTAATAATTCAGGGACAATAGTCTTAAAAATAGGGAGTGTAACATTTTTTTCATAACCCAAAATAAATAAGCAATCACTTTAGTCAACTATGGTTAAAGAGTCAAATAATAACTTATAAAACTTAACCATGATAGAAAAGAAAACAAGTTAGAAGAAATTACTCTATCATGTTTAAAAGAATTTACCATGATAGAAAGATCAATTCTTAATAAAACAACTATCATGTTTGGAAAAGAATTCAACAACTCATTTTACAGTCAACACAATACCTATGTAAAATATCTGCAACAAACAATCCATATTAGTAATAATTCTAATATAAGTAAACATCATCCACATGGTCTTCGGCCAACTCATAATAAAATGACATAGTAAGTATATGTTATGATCATGTAGAACCAAAATAAATAGAGTAACAACCAGAAAAATAAGATTTAGCGACGGAATTAGTGACGGAAAAATCAACTTTAGCGACGGGAAAAGCAGATTTAACGACAGAAAAAATCTGTCGCTAAAACGAGAGTCGCTGAATTTAGCGACGACGGAATTAGCGATGGAAGTTTTCCCTCACTAATTAGCGACGGATTTAGCGAGGGAATTCTCCATCGCTAAATTAGAAACGAATTTAGCGACAAAAAATTCCGTTGCTAATTTCATCGCTAAATTTGACAATTCCGTCTCTAAAGGGGTTATATTCCATTAAATTTGACAATTCCATCGCTAAATGGGTTATATTCGGCCGCTAAATGGGACAATTCCATCGCTAAATGAATTATATTTCACCGTTAAATTTGACAATTCCGTCACTAAATGAATTAATTAGGAAATTGCAAAATTGTTTTATAAACAAATCCTTTTAAATCACGCAATTAACCCAAAAATCAAATTTTAAATAGTAACATTAAGTACAATGTCTAACATAGCATTTAGCACATCTATCTCCGAAAAAAACAGCATCAAGTATATCCTGTTTAAGAAACACTCAATATTTGAAGCCAAAACTTGCCCATCACATTTAACACATCTATCTCCAAAAAAAATGAAACCTAAATGTATTTTGCTAGAGGGATAGTCCTCAACAATTCGCAGATCTTCAAGGGGCTACCACGTTCCTGTTAGCCACTTGGTCAAGATCCCTTTGACCATTTGATGTGATTTTCCTGCCATTGAGAAATCAAGTTAATGATATTTCAGTTTTGAATGTTTTCATGCATCCAATTAACTCTTGCCAAGTATTCTTCCTCATCGCTATGCTGATCCATTCACCCACATTGAAGATACATCCAAGTAGTAGACCTCAAGCTACTGAAACAACTCCAAGGCGAACTTTTGCATTCGAAGCTCTAGCAAAAGGATAAGGATGGTCTTCCTGTGCCTCTAAGAAAAATGAGCTTTTACCTTAATGTATAATTCTAAAAAGTGGTAATTATGCTAATTATGCTCACAATGTCAAAGGAAAAACACATAAATTTCAAAATCTAGTTATAGGCTCTGTTTAGCAAAGCTTTTCAGGAGCCCAAAAGCACGTTCAACAGTGTTTTTCCGTAAAACGAGATAATCTCCTTCACATATTTGCCTCGGCTTGCGTAAAAGTATTTCTCCACCGTTTTTCCAAATGAACCCATAATCTATCTGGCACAGTCCAAAATGTGGAAGGACTACTAGGAAGACTATGTCAATAATAATTCACAGATGTACATAAAAAAGGTACAATTCTAAGTGAAATCTCACCTGAGCGATATATTTAGCGAGGCCATGAGTTTGCAACACGAAAAAGAATCTCATATTTCCAAAGAAAAAAATGTCAGAAAGTAGCAAAGTTAATATCCCAGAAATGAAACTAATATTCATACTCAATAATATAATCAAATAAATGTTAGGTAGAAGCCAAGAGGGCAAGGGGTATTTTGAGCATTTAAAACTCTTTGAACTTCTCATCTTATTCTAATTGTATTTTCAAAACTAAATATGGGGGAAAATAGCCACAGAAGCCTAAAAGAGATTGTTCCATATGGTGCATGGCAAGTTAATCAACTATCCATTGACAAACTTTCATGATCCAGGCCAAAGAAAACAAGAAAAAAGATTAACTGATATTAACCACCAAGGTGCTCAATAAAAGAATACGAATACTTAAAGCAGCTGATTTGAAGTAGCAAGGATTTAGGATATCATTGTTAGAATGGCTATCACCCAAGAGGGGGTGAATTGGGTGTTTTTTTAAAAAAAAATTCTTTTTGAAACTCAGTTGATTGCAAAATTCAAATCATGAGTTAAACAAAAACTGGAGTATGAAAACATATTGTATACGTGAAAAATAATATACTTTGATGAGGATAAAAGAAAGATAAGCACTCGGCAATTTATCCTGGTTCAGCCCTCTCTGACCTACATCCAATCCCCAGAGTACCTCTGAGATTTTCAATCAACTATACCTTCCAAGTTTAACCAGGTACTTGGAAAACCATTACAATCATAATGTCATCACAAACACTTGTGAAACCCATTTCAAGTTTGTCACGGTGGGTACTTGAGAACCCCATAAACTTTTCCAGGCATTTATGAAACCCACTCAAGTTTGCAACGCAGGTACTTGAGAAACCTTTACAATTACTCCCCCTTACCCCATGTAAGGTTACAACCGGAGTCACATTTCCTTACACATTTCATTATAATAGAGACTCACATGCTCTGTTTTCTAAACTCAAAGTCAAACTAACAATCTCAAGATCCTAATCTTGATTTTCTCACAGTAGTACAATGAGTTTGGATGAATCAATAAACTACTCTCTTAAAGAGTGGATAAATAAACATTGAAGCTCTCAGAGAAGAAAATATCAGAGTCCTAAAGCAGTGCTCTATTTTGTATTCAATGACTCTATCATCTTCGTCATCTCTTTCTCTGGCTTGAATTCTTTTCATTTATAGCCCAAACTTCATTTGCTAGCCGTTGCTTAGAGTTTGAATAGCCATTAGAGTGTGATTTGCATCCGTTACTCACAACTGCTGCTTTCGTGGTCTGTCAGTAACGCTGTAGCTATTTTTCAACGGCAATGAAGATATCGTTAATGCTCAAAGATATTCTTTAGTCAACCTATGCCTATTTTTCTGAAAAAGCTACGGAGGCATTTATGAGGACAGATAAATATCAAAATATCCAAGCATGAAAATGGAAAGCTTTGATACGCCGTATGTCCAACGTCTGTAAATTTGTTCGTTGAGAGTCCACGCTGGAGAGGAATTTGACAAACCTATTTCCTGTTACTATGTCAAGGCACAAAGCATTTATGGGAGCAAGTGAAATTCAAATTGTTCAAGCATGAAAAAGGAAAGCTCTCACAGACGTTAGGTGAAGCTGTGTCAGAAGCTTTGTCAGAGAAGAGGGAACTCGAGTTTTCATCACCTCATGACTCGAGTTCTAAAACATGTGAAAAACTGTTCAATTGAAAAGATCCTCGAGACTCGAGTTTTGAACCTTAAAAACTCGAGTTTTGAAAAACTTCCAGTGAGGACTCGAGTTTGAACTTCAAGTTTCTGAACTGATAGAATTTTGAAAGACATGAAACTCGAGTTTTAAAAATAATAGGACTCGAATTCTGTGAAAAACTTCCGGTCAGAATTTCCAGTTTTGAAATCAAGTTTTGTGGAACAGTTATGGAACTCAAGTTCTGAAAAACCTAGAACTCGAGTTTTATAACATGATGCTAAAACTCGAAGTTGAAACCTCAAGTTTTGAATTCAAGTTCTGGAACATAGTTGTGGAACTTGAGTTCTGAAAAATTTGAAACTCGAGTTCTAGAACATGATGAGAAAACTTGAAGTTCGAACCTCAAGTTTTGACTTCCAGTTTTGAGACTCAGTTGTGGAACTCGAGTTTTGAAAACCTTGAAACTTAAGTTCTTAAACTTGTTCACAAAACTTCTTTTCAAAACTTCCAGTTCTAATTTCTGGTTTTGAAAATAGTTACAGAACTTGAGTTTGGAAAACCTGGGACTTGAGTTTCAAAACTCTTCTTGACAGATCCAACACAGTTTCAAAATCATTAAACTAGATCCCAATTTCTGCCATAATTTAGGGTTTTTGTTATCATCAAAACAAGTTATCAACAATCATTATTATTCATTAGGTTTTAGTTAGAAAGGTAAGTTTAGATTAATCAGAATGATAGAATACTGAGGAAATTGATTCATTATTTCCCTTTTATAGGATTTGCTCATGGTGACTTTCCAAATAACACAAAAAAAGGTACTGAAAAAACTTCTGGAACTCACCAAACCACTTTCCTTGGCGCCATGTGTCAACTGCTTGAGTTCATTACTAAACATATTCAAAACATGAAACTCAGAATCTTTTGCATAAGTAAGCATCAATCCATCGGGGATAGATGTGGATCAATAATTGGTGAACCTGGTATACTAGGAAGCTTCAGCTTTGTTTCTGAATAGAAAATATCGTGGATATAGATCTGTTCATAATGCCCAGAAAAATAGTTGCAGTTAGATTGAATTTGGAAATATATGTATGGCACAACAAAATTCTAATTAGAGCTGGAATAAGACAGGTGGATAATGAATGATATAATGTAGAAATTAATAACACAAGTTTCCTTTTCCTTAACTTTATTACCTGTTGCCACCAAATTTCATTTACGCATTTCATCAAACATCTTGTATGCATTCTAAAATCAAGCAACAAATACCACCATACTCTGAATATTAGCAATCATATAACCTTCAACCATTACAACAGCTTAATAAACTTCCTCAACAATAATTTTTCACAAAAATAATGAAATCAAATAGTAAGTTCCTATTATTGCAAAAAAAAAATACCCAACAAAAAATGAAGAAGGAGGGTGAGATTTGCTTACCTTTCAAAGTGGGCAGGCTAAAACACGATGATAATGAGGTAGAGGAGAGAAGATGCACAAGGAGAGAGGAGGAATGACCATGGTAGTGTTTTTCCTAACAAATGACGAACAAAAAGGAAGCAACAAAACTTGAGAGAGCTAAAACAATACCTGAGAAATGCAAATGACGGACAAAAAGGAAGCAACAAAATGAAAGACAAGTCCTGAGAAATGCAAATGAAATACCAAGATGTCTGGGTAGCATTTTTCCTGACGACGAGGCAAATCTGAGGGTTTAGGTCAGGCCACGGGAACTGGTTGTAGGGATCATCGCTGTAGGATTGCTCTATGAAATCATCCGCTAAGCACTTCAAGCGGCCATTCCAAGGCAACGAAGGACTGAGGCACTGGCCAAGCAGAGACGACTGGGTGGGCGGACCACGACAACGATAGCATGAGAGGGCATGACTAGTGTTGGTCTGGAGAATGGAGGATAACAGGAGATGCTTTACAGGTTGAGGCGCCTTTGCTTCAGTCTTCAATTGCCTTTACTTTGCCCTTACGCGTTGGAGGGATATCCAAGTTGGACAATTTAGAGAGGAATATCCAAGTTGTCGCTAATTTTCATCGCTAATTTGGAAAATTAGAGAGGAATATAATATTCCTCGCTAATTGGGCATTTTAGAGAGGAATATCTAAGTCGCTGCTAATTTTCCTTACTAATTTGGAAAAAATTAGAGAGGAATTTAATAATCCTTACTAAATTTCTAGCTAATTGGGCATTTTAGAGATGAACATCCAAGTCGTCGCTAATTTTCCTCGCTAATTTAGACATTAGAGAGGAATTTACTATTCCTCACTAATTGAGTTATTTAGAGAGGAATTTTAAAGTCATCGCTAATTTTCCTCGCTAAACTGTGATTTTCTAGTAGTGAGTAGGCATGGCCTAAATATTTGGCAATATATATCCCATACATAAATGTCTCAAAAAGAGGATGCGTAGACACAAGTCTAAGCCCAAATTAACAATCAATCAAAAACAAAATAAATATAGATAGAGTAAGAAGTATATCACTGGAAATTAGTAAAGAGGAGATTAGAATGAACACACATCGATTTGTCATGGTTCAGCCCACCATTGACCTACATCTAGTCCCTAGAGAACCTATGAGATTTTTAATCCACTGTATCCCTCAAGTTTAATCTAGGTAATTGAGAACCACTACAATTCCACAAGTTTGATCTAAGCACTTGCGAAGCCACTTTCAACCTCTCAAGTTTATCCGGGTATTTGAGAACCTTAACAACTCCCCCTTACCATTTATAAGGTTACAATCTCTATCCTACTCAAGATTTTTTAATCTTGAGTAACTTTTAGAAATACAGGTGATTACATAACACACTTCTCTCTATGAAGTAGATTATGATTAACACTAAACTATAGGATGGGAGGATAAATTCAGAGCCATCTAAGTGTATATGTATGATTCAAAGAATTGACATTTAACATTGTAAGTGTTGGCTTATTCATTACTCTATAGCTCTCTTTGAATGCTTCCTCTATTTATAGTTCATGTTGAGTATCTTACCTTGAGCATATTCTTCCCATTGGAACTTTTCTTTTGCTGTTGGACATTTGTAGAATATGACTATTGGAGCTTATAACAAAAAGTTGTTACCATTGAGCAGTGAACCTGTTGACCCTTAATTATATGTTGATCACTTGAAATATTGAAGAAATATTAGTTTTGATATGTGTCAAGATGATTAGACATGCTTAAGATAGATTTATGATCAATTAGGAAATAGGTAAAAGAGTTAAGATGTTGCAACTTTTTAGAATTTGACTCGAGCAGATTTCAAGTGAATCCAATGATTTTGTAAGATCACTTTTAAGTTGACTTGATTTAAAGTAAAAGTCATGTGATTTTTCAAAAGAAAAAGAAATGAAAAACACTTTGACTCAAGTGTAATCAACAAGTGTCAAATGTTGAAAATCAAATTTTCATAAAGTGAATTTTAGAGTGACTCTAGCGATCTTGAAAGTTAACACTAAAATCCTTTGTAACTCAAGTGATAATGGCATGACTCAAGTGATGAATGCTAAAAAATCAATTTTTTCAAAAGGTGACTTTTAGGGTGACTCATGAGTCAATGGAAGTTGAGGTTAAAAGCTAATTCACTTGATGCATAATTCGAGTAATCTAGAAAGTTGACACTAAAAACTTTGGTAACTTGAGTGATAATGTCATCACTCGAGCAAAACTCCTTTTCACCTGCAAACTGACTCAAGTTAGCCTTTGATTTAGTGATACAAAACATTATTTTTGACGTGACCCTAGTTACATAACACTAACTCAAGCAAGTTCCAGATTTTTGACACAAATGTCAACTTGCAACATACATAAATCTCCCAATTCAACTCCAAAATTTGCAAATAATATATCCCTGAAAAGTTACTTGAGTCTACTTTTGAATGAAATAGGAAGCATTCCCAAAACATTTTTATTCAGAAAGATATGATAGCCATATCAAGTAAAGGTTAGTGATGAAGTGTGATATCTAACCACAATATTTCAAAAGGTATATCTCCTTTATATTAAACACTTTAAGATTGTTCTTAGTGTTGATGACTCGCATTTTGAGTCTCGTTTCGTATGAAATAGGTTTCACATCCAACTGATATATGGTTTAAGAGATGTGATGAAAATACCAAACATAAGGAAAACTGGATGTGAATTGAATTGAGTATGCTTGTGACTCGAGTGAACTTCTTATACCTTGAGTCATTTGAGTCTTAACTCGAGTTATACGTTCAAGAATCAACTCCAGAGGTGTAAGATGCTACACCTCTCTTACTAAGCCTTAATATGCATTAGAGACCTTAACTAAACCACTTGTATAAATTTCAAATGTTATGATTAGTTAACCAAGTGAAATTTCAAAACTTACCAAAAGTTACCATTCACTTGGTAAAATTTCCAGTTTCTAGACTATCTTTGAAAATTCATAACTAATTATAGAAAAATTGAAATCAAGTAATTAAAGTATCTAATTAAATATTATTCAATTCCTTCAAGGGAAATAATATTCATTTGGTCAAATCCTTACCTAATTAATACAGTTTATTACGTGAAGTTCTACTATTCATATGGCTATTTTTCAATTTTCCATATTTTTTCTTTAACTTTAGAAAATCATAACTTTCTACCTACACATTCAAATTTAGAAAACTTCATCTCATTTTAAAGCTTGGGATATGTAGTATAATTTAGAAAAAATTTCAGTCATTTGGACCTCATTGGCTTATTTCAACACTACCTCAACTTAGGCCTTTGTTAAGGGTGTTGGCCCCTTTTTCCTACTTCTAACATGCTTGACTTTTCCATTGCTAAAATACCACATTACTCCATAATTACCAAGCATGTTGGGAATGTCTATATAATGCATATATGCATGCATCATAGTTGAGGTTCAAATACATAAGTCAACATAAAACTTCATTATGCACCATTTACATCTTTACAATGTCAAAATCATACACATGCTTGCATTTCTCCACTTCCAAGTCTCCACCATCTTGCCCTTTTCTTTGGTTGATGGCCTAGAGGATTTTATTATTGAAAAGTGAGATTTCAAAGAAATCTCTATACCAAAATCATTATCAATGACATTAATATGCATGATTGTCATACAACTACAAATTAGCCATGAATGCATGAACATGTAATGCTATTACTTGAAAATATATTTGTACGTACTAATAACATGTCATATTAACACAAATAACACATATTTAGAAAATAGTCATGGCAACATTCATCAACAACATTCATGAGCAA
>JANTPZ010002447.1:0-18217 GCA_025593235.1 Vachellia pachyceras
ATTTTAAAGAAACTCATTAAACATTGAGACAAGTACAAATTTCATCATATAAAAAAAATCACACGTATTCACAACTTTTCACATTGTATTTTAAACTCGAAGAGTGAATGATACACAAGAGTTTTTGGAGATAAAAACACATTTGTTAGTTGATTTGTTTTATTTTTAATATGTTCAAATTGGTTTAACTTTTATAATTTAGAAGACAAAGGGAAAGAGAGAGTGAGAGAGAACTAAGTGCATATTCGAATTAATGTTGAAAGCTATTTTTTCAACGTAATTTACCATTTACAAGATAAGTCTATAAGATTATTTTTCTCCTTCTGTGTAAACGTACTTTTATAACGTCATACTAAATATGTCTTTTGGCATAAATATGTAAAGAAGAGCATCGACAAAAAGAAATTGTTCATATTTAAATTAGTGGTAGAAATTGATTTTCAAATATGATTTTCGGTCTACATAAAAGAAATCTTAATAAATTAATTAATACAAAAGCACACAAGTACATTGAAAATTAAAAAAATATTGACTCTATGAAATTTTATATTCAATTCTTGGAGTCATAACTTGCGTTTTGGGCTAGAATTGGCCAACTTGGCAGTAATGATTAAACCGTGGGGTCCTTCTTCCACTTTACTCCATTGACACGATTTCAATAATCGAATAGACTGAAAATTCCAAACAAACCAACGAAGACAAAAAGTCATTCATCAAATTCAGTGAAAGCAAACAATTCGTGATTTAATATCATAAAATAAAAACTGTCACTTTCTATGTAATTACTCCCTCCCACGCTATAAGTCACATTATTTAATTCATGGAAATTAAAAAATAAATTAATCCCTCCCACACTATAAGTCACATTATTTTATTCATGAAAATTAAAAAGTGAGAAAGAATTCATTCATTATATTCTGAATTATTTTTTTTTACTTTGACCCTTATCGGATTATGTGAATTAAATGAGTATTAATTGTTAGAACAAAACTGAAAAATGAGTATTAATTGTCCTATAACTTACTTATATTTTGGATCAAGGAAATCTTCGAGAAGAAAAATAATTTTAAAATATAACAAAAGAATTTTCTTAATTTTACATCAAAGCCATTTGAAATTTGGGTGATTAAAATTATGGTTCCATTTAAACAAAAATGACAGGTAGCTATAACACAAAAACAATCAAATATTCCCCTTGTTTTATATGAAAATTTCATCCACACCCAAAAAAAAAATTATTTTTGTGTCTTGACATCAATCTGAATCCCTGCTGTGTCATATGGGATTCTCCTGATTCAATGAACAAACGTACATTAGTCTAACACATTTTGATAATGAAAGAAAATAATTTACCTTTGTTATGTGAATTTGTTGAAGCTGAGAAGGAAGGTTGCGAGTATTAAGATGAAAGATAGGCAAGAAGGGCTGCTAGGTAGATGAATACTGGGTGACTAAAACAATGCATAAATCTTACTTAATTGTCTCAATTATTAAGCTTAGATAGGCTTATTGGCTTGAAGGACCTGGATCCCTTTATTTGTTCATTTATTTTATTATGTATTTTTGTTTATTTATCAGTAAAACTTGCCTATGCTAATACAATTCGGTTCGGTAGTACTCAAATGTATAAGTAATCACATTAATGTGAAACCTGTGTGTGTTATTAGTGTTACTTGTCTCTACTGTAAGTTTTAATTTTAGCAACGTGTTTAAATTATTGGTAGGATAGTATCATGATTGGTACTATTTTATTTTATGAAAGAAAAAAACTAGAGTCATTATATTTTCATCATCAGGGTTTTTAGTATTTATGAATATGGATCACAGAATCAAATGATTTAATGATTTTTAAACAATTAAAAAAATGTCATTTCATATCAGGAATTTGAGATGAACTGAGCTTATTTATCTATTTTGGTTTGGGAGCATTTATCGAATAATTTAATGATTTTTACACAATTGAAGAAAATGTCATTTCATATCAGGAAATTGAGCTGAATTGTGTTAATTTATTTATTTTGGTTTCGAAGCATTTATTTTAAAAAAATGAATTATATAAATATTAATGTACTTGTGGAACCTCTTGAAAAAATAAACATGCCCAGTTGTATAACGTGAAGTGTAGGAATATGTTATAATCTTTATGATTTATAACCAAATTTTCCAGAGGTCGGCAGGTCAAATAAGTTATTTTTCATCTAATATTTTATAATTACATATTGTAACTAGAGAGTCAAATAATGAGAAAACATAACAATTAATATTAGGTCAAGGTAGGGGGAAAAGATAAATATATCCTTATGTTATTAATAAAGGTTTAATTTTGCTTTGAAGAAAATTTTTATACTTTCAAAATGAAAATAGGTTTTGATTAACATTCACAATTCATTGTATTAGGAAATGTAGTTTTTTTTAACCAGCTAGCAATATAATAATTTGGAAATCAACACGTGCATGCACCCGTACATGCTACACATCAATTAACATATGCTACCCTTATTCGGGTTTAGCAAATATGTCAGAATCCAACAAATATCTGAAAAAGTGAACATGGACAACAAGAAACACACATTTTGATTTACAAAAAGAATAATTTTACTGTTACCATTCAAAACAACAATTAGTTTTTATAAAAAAAAAAGATTTTTCCAACTTATTAACAGCATTTAGAGGATGTCTCAAATTTTATTTGTCAACTTTCCAATTCGGCCCCATCTAATTATCTATTTACATTCTCTTCCCATCACGTAACCCCCCCCGCAAACACATTCTCTCTCTTTCATTTATATTTTCTCTAATCCTTAATATTAGAGTGCATTTATTTTTATTGGAGACATTAAGGAAGTTAATTAACTCATATATTTATCATTTTTCCCCAAACTAATTTATTTGACTTATAATTTGGTTTATAATATAATGTTATATAGATATTTCAGAATATATATTGTGGTTAAGTAATTTGTTTAACTTTTTTAATCTCTTCAAAAAACCAGTTAATTCTTATATTAAGGACATGAGCTAATATCTTTTTCCACTTTTTTTATTTTCCCTCTTATTATCTCCCTGATAAATAAGGAAATTCTTTTGAGAAAAAGTTACATTTACTACATAGTTAAATGTTTGTAACTAATTTAATCAACTTTTTTATCAACATATTTGAGTCAAATGTTTCTTTTGTGGGAGTTTTTTTTCCAAAAATTTAGTTGAGTTGGGTCCTTAGTGGCTCAACAGGACTAAAGGCGTGCTTTTAGTCTTAGAGAGCACTTACAAAAATATTTACAAATTTCCCATGAACAAGATCTTTAATTATATTGACAATTGGATTTGAACTGACAATCTTATAAATTGTAAATCAATTCCTTGCCAACTTAATCAATTTTTGTTGGTTTCTGTGGGAGTTGTTTATTTACCACCAACATCAGGAAATTTCCTTCTCATAATCCCTTTTAAGTGGAATGAAGGCCCACACCCAAATAGCTCAATCACAACAGTTGGCCAAAAGTGTTAAGTTTAATTCTTCCTATGTAAAGTAATCATGCTACTTCTATTAGAAGGGGTTAATTATTTACGATATGATGAACAAATGTTTGAGTCTTCGTTAGAAGACGTGCCCATATTTAATGCACAATAGTGCTTCAAATATATAGGATTACTTTAGCAAAAGGATACTTGTGCTCAACAAATTTTTTTTGAATTTTGATAGAAATAATACCATAAAATGCATTATATATATTTGAATCTTGGTTTGTTATATTGTGAAGGACTAACTCATTCTTTAGACGTAACATCTCCAAATCCTTTTGTTACAACATTATCTAAAAATTATCACAAGCTATTCAATATGTATAATGCATGTAGCTAGGTTTAATTTTAAATAAATATGTGGTATTATTTGTATCAAAATTCAAAAACCTTATAGGAATATGTTTTTGCTAGGCACAAGTACCTCATACCGAAGACAATCCTGTTTGAAATAATGTCGGGTGCTAAATGTGGGCACCTCTCCCAATAAGGATTTGAATATTGGCTCACCAAATTATAAGGAAATAATCCCTTTCCAAAGTGTACTTTGTTGATTTCTCTAGCAAATCATTTTGTTATGATGTTATCTAAAAAATATCATATGATATAACCTCAACGTAATTCTTACTATATCATTCATACGTAACAAGCATACATAACAAGTGAACATTGAGGATTTATTTAACATTTATTAGATTAACAAACAAACAAAAGTAAGAGTTAAATTATTTTTTTCCATGTTATACCATGTATACATTGATTAAAAAACTTGTACATAACCATAAACTACGATTAAAAAAAGGGAAAAGTATATCATGAAGGCAAGCATGCCTTATATACGTAAACAAACCCTTCATTATTGTTGTCACACGCGGACTGAAACATTATATAGTACTAAAAGCAAGAGAGACAGTGACAAATTAAAAGATACAGAGGACAATAAATTAATATGAACTATGGAAATGGTTTGTGATCAGCCTCTTCAGCTTCACTATTTTTATTGAAGTGAACACATATATATCATCTGCTACATCTTCCACTCGTCGAAAATAAGCATATCTCCAACTCTTCTTCAGCACTAGAGTCCCAATGGCACCCCAAAAGCCAACAATGAACCTAATTGCTATCACAAAGTAAAACCACACTTTTTCTGGATCCTTTTCATCTTCCAGCTTTTTGGTTTCAGGAACTTGATGAGCAGCATCGTCACCTTGGCACTTATTTGGTAGTGGAATTCCACAAAGATAAGGGTTGGCAGCATAAATGGATGGATCATTCAAAGTTAAGAATTGATTTTGAGTTGGAATTGGCCCTGAAAGGTTATTGTATGACATGTTCAAATGGTTCAATGCAGTTAGCATGGGCATGCTCTTTGGAATTGTGCCTGAAATTTGGTTATAAGAGATGTCAAAGGATTCAAGGTATTTCATATTCCCAATTATCTCTGGAATGTCTCCGTTCAAATGATTGTGTGAAAGGTTCAAACCTATCAATTCAATGAGCAAGAATAACTCAAGAGGAATTGATCCTGCCAAATTGTTATTGGATAAATCCAAGTTGGCCACAAGCTCCAAGATTCTAATATAGTCAAATTCTCTTCCTTTCATAACTTGTTTCACATTTTGATTATGCCATTCACCTTCAAATTCAAAGTTTTCATCTTCTACAATTGTATGATTGGTCATTCCAGTAAGATTTCCAATGCAATAGGGTATTGAGCCATTTAAATTGTTATTTGCAAGGTCCAAAATATGGAGTGATTTGAATTGGCATAGATGAATAGGAATGTTACCATCTAACATGTTATCTCGTAACCTCATAATTTTTAACTTAGGAAAAGTTTTACCCGTCCATGGCGGTATACTTCCAGAAAACTTATTCTCACCCAAATCTAAAATTCTCATGCGCTTCCAGTTTTTCAAAGTGAATGGAAGCTTCCCTCCAAGTTGGTTATTATTCAAATGCAACCAAAGAAGTGTGGAAAGCTTGCTGATTGAGATAGGGAAGGCACCGGACAATTTGTTGAATGAAAAATTTATTTCTCTCAATTCCAATGATAGATTATCTCTCCAGCAATTTGGGATTTCTCCAGAGAAATTGTTATGAGAAAGATCAAACTTATATAGGCTCTTGATTTGGCACAAAAATCTTGGGATTGTCCCATGCAAATTATTTCTTGACAATAAAAAGGAAACTAAATCTACAAGTTGGCCAAGACTTTGAGGAATATTGCCACTAAAAGAATTGTTTGACAGATCAAGAATTTGTAGACTTACAAGTTGACCAAGATTATGAGGGATGTTATCAGTAAGAGAATTACTCGAAAGAGAGAGGTATGATAAACTTGAAAGCTGACCAAAACTATGAGGAATGTTGCCACTAAATGAATTTCTTGAGAGATCAAGTACTTGTAGATTTACAAGTTGCCAAGATTTTGTGGAATGTTGCCAGAAAAAAAATTATCTGAAAGATCAAGGTGATTTAGATTTTCAAGATGCCCTACCCAAGTTGGCAAATGGCCACTGAGTTCATTATAACCCAAGGATAATTTCTCTATGTCGTATTTGATGCATCCAAACAAATCAGAGTCACCAAATGCATCTCCATGAAGATTGTTGTATACAAGTTCTAATTCTTTTAAGTGACACATGTTTTTTAAAATTCGTGACACAGAAATTTCCATAGTAGCTATGATTTGATTTTGGTAAATATGTAGATAGCGAAGGTTCTTTAACTCTCCCAACCAAGATGGAATTGAACTAAATTTGTTGAAAGAAAGGTTAAAGCCTTCAAGGGAAGTCAAGTTCTGCAAAACCATAGGTATGGATCCAGTAAGTGCATTTGCTGAAAGATCAAGGGAAACCAGATTCTTAAACTCTCCAAACCAAGATGGAATTGAATTAAATTCATTCGAAGAAAGGTCAAGGTCTTCAAGGGAAGTCAAGTTCCGCAAAACCATAGGAACGGGTCCAGCAAGTGCATTTGCTGAAAGATCAAGGGAAACCAGATTCTTAAACTCTCCAAACCACAATGGCACTGAAGAAAGATTGTTGCCACCGACACCAAGGATTTCAATAGAAGTCCAATTTTGAAAAGCATTAAGGATTCGACCATCAATGTCATTCTGAAGCAAATTTAGGACCTGAACTCTAGCATTTTTTGTAAAATTCACGGGGGAAAGAGGAGTAGACAAGTTGTGAAGTCCACATACTTCTAATTGGAGTTCTAACAAAGAAGGAAGCATATGAAGTACCTGGAACAAGTTGTAAGCTTCTCCAAGGTAGACACCACTTAGGTTGAGTCGTTGTAGAGATTGCAGTTTAGAGATCCAACTGATGTCATTGGTGTGCAAATCATTGTAACTGAGATCAAGAAACTTCAAGTCTGTGAAATTTCCACCAAGATTGGTCGGAATCTTTCCTATGAAATTGGATTCAGAGAGAGAAAGATATCTCAACCGCTCCATAGAACCAAGAAAGATAGGAATGGAAGTAGCGTTGAAGCTGTTTCTCCTCAAATCCAAATAAATCAAATGTTGCAACTCCAACAAAGATGGATCAACACTACTAGCTTCAAGGCCATACTGACTGAGATCAAGTTTGAGAACATGACCAGTGATATTGTGACAGACCATGCCATCCCACCGGCAACAGTTGGTCTTAGGATTCCAAGAGGAAAGGCTATTGAATGGATCATAATTAAAAGATGCTTTGAACTTGAGAAGAGCTTGCTTCTCTGATTCAATGCATCTTCGACACGAACCTAACTGGACAATTTCAGAAAACAGGTAAAGCAATGCAAATCCTACGATGACACGCCTTCCCATGTTCATAGAGACTTGGACAAGCGACTTTTCTATATGATATGATCTCTTGTGATGATGGAAGTGTGGCTATTGTTGAATATGAACAACTTTTATTTATAATAGTTTATGGTTAAGCAATTTGTGTGTCAATGATAGTTTCTCGGAAAATGTGATAAAGCTTAATACATGTCATTATTGTATGAGCTAGTTAACTAATTTACAAGAAATCATTAAATTGGTTATTTGGCATCATTTTATAAAATTTATATTAGGTTACCTAAAATATCCCTCCTTATAATTATTTACATTGAAATTTCAAATTTTTAAATAATGCACAAAAATATAATGAATGGAAATAGTTTGGGAACAAAATATTGCGAAAGAGTAGAATTTTACCAACTTAATCAATCTTTGTTGTAGTATTGCTTTTAATTAATAGTACATAAATAATTAAACAAAGAACAAAGCATCGACTAGTTTGGGTAGAATTTTCAAAGTCACGTGATGGTATCCCCGCTATATGTCATACTTCTAACAATCTTGAATATAACGTGTTGAAACTTCAAAGTATTGACAAAGAAAAGTAAATGGTTGACTGACTTAGGATGTGACATATATGAATATTATTACGGTGAATATCCATATATCCATTATGTTGGGAGTACAACCCAAGTCCCACGTTGGAAATACAATAGAAAATCCCATTGTATATAAGTGTCCACCTAACCCCATTAGTATGAGGCCTTTTGGGAGGTGCCCAAAAATAAATCCGTGCGGCCTTAGCCCAAAGCGGACAATATCATACTAATGGTGGAGTTAAGGTGATGTTTGCAGTCCTAACAATTGGTATCAGAGCCAAGGATGAAAAATTGTGCCGGTGGACTGCGTTGTGTGGGAGGCCCTCAATTTGTCCGTGGGAGTTTGAATCCGTGTTTGGTGCCTTGTGTCGAAAGTCTTCCTGATATTGTGGTGATCAGGCGGCGTGTCCCGTTGGTTGATAGCGGCGGTGCAAGATGATTTGACGGATCAAGAAGATTATCGTTTGAAGGGAGGCCATATGATGTGTGGTCCTTGGTTTGAGGGGAGGATTGTTGGGAGTACAACCCAAGTCCCACATTGGAAATACAATAGAAAATCCCATTGTATATAAGTGTCCACCTAACCCCATTAGTATGAGGCCTTTTGGGAGGTGCCCAAAAATAAATCCGTGCGGGCTTGGCCCAAAGCGGACAATATCATACTAATGGTGGAGTTAAGGTGATGTTTGCAGTCCTAACACATTATCCCCAATTATCTTTTATATCCTCTTATTATCTCATATAATTATTGATAACCACTTATTACTATTTACTCTTGAGATAATGAATAAGAGCTCTCTCTTCTCTAGTTCTTTAATTTTCTCTCTCTTATATTCTTTCTTTATAATTCATAACACGTGATCAACACAGAACTCTAACCAAAGTATGAAGTATTTTCTATCTAATCTTCTGGATATGCATGATATTGCTATGATTAATCCATTTCTTCTTTATCTTTCAATCCAGGATAATTTGAACAAAGGTGGAATATTTAAATTTTTTACTACTTTAAATTTTGTTCTTGAAGACTTAGATGGGAGATCAAAAAATTATTTTAAATTTATGATTATAAATTAAATATGCTTTTTAACTTCTAATCATCTCATATTGATCTCGTAACCGTGAAAGAGCACCAAACTTTCATTTAGAACACACAAGGAATTGCAGTTCGACTCTTGCACCGTTCAAATTCTTTTTGAAATCAATTTCATATGTAGCACCCTCAAATCACTTTGAATTTGTTTTGGCAATTTATTTCCAAATCCATCTATGTCCTATAATGCTGCTGGATTTTTTTTTACAGGAGGAGGATGAGAGCGTTGAAGCCTCCGATTAATCCATTAAATACGCCTTAGAATCCTTTTTTTTTTTGTTTTGGGAATTTAACAGTGAAGTATATTGATATTCTTTGTTCTAACTGCTTAATGAGTTTGCATTATTTTGTTCTAACCGCGAATGAACACTAGAACTAATGGTTTTTCGCAGGAAAGATTCGATTCTAATTTTGAAAAAGATTCATAATGTGATTTTTCCTCCATAATCTTGGTTTAATATGGTGAAAGATCCCTTTTTAGTAATTTATATGTTAAACAATGCCATGAGAGATACTCCAAATTGCTGTTAAGTGCGTCGGAAAACACCCCATGAGTCGTCGTAAGGGGGGGAAAAGGAAACAGCGTCGCCGAGATTTTATATTTGTGATTAATTTTTAAACAATACTTATATACATGAAAGTGTGGGAGGTTTTAAACTCTCAATGAAAATATTTGTGATTTGCCATTTAATTAATGAATTAATTATGGAAATTTCCACTTGAACTAAATTTAGTTGATTTTTTATTTGGCGATTTGTAGAATGTTTTAGAAAGTATTTTGGATAAACAAAGCTTTTATCCTTTAATGGCTTGGTAATTTTATTAGTTGCGTCAATGGTAAATTTTGATATATCTCATAAACGTTGTATGCTTTTCAATTTTTAAACCAACAGGTTATAAAAGGTTGTCCCAAGCGAGGAACTTTCCAAGTCAGGAGGACAGAGGGGGAAAAGAAAGCTGCATTTTGAGCGTCGGGTGTGGACCAAGACCCAAGCATTGACCGGCTAGAGTAGAATTTTCCAAGTCAAGCAATGGAAAAGACATATCAAAAGTTTTATCTTATAAATGTATCATTCTTGATCCTATATGTAAATTACTTGTTTCTCATCTCACATATAAAAAAATGCATTGAATTTATAATTTTTTTTATATTTGCTCTTAATGAAATTTTTGTCTCTCTTTACATTTCCAAATCAGTGTCATGCCTCTCTCCTATTTCTTTCTTTACAATAGCAATTTAATATTGGAAAAACTGAAAAAAAAAGGTTATTTTGAGTTTGTGTTGAAATGTTAAAAATAACTTTATAAGTAAGAAATATGAATAATAGATAGATTAATTATGCAAAAATCTAATGTCATTCAAGGGTTGTCTTGTAAAATTTTTTTGTTAATTAGTTTTTAATTCTTCAAGTTTATCTATATTTTAGTTTTGATCCTCAAGTTTTAAATTAGTGATTTCAATCTCTCAAGTCAAGGGACAAAGCGGTCAAAATTTTAACTAGATAATAGGAATCAATATTTTAAATAAAATGAAAAAAAATAATATGAAACATTATGCAAAAGCATTTTTAGTTTCTTTGTTTCGATAAGACAAAAGCATTGACTGACTTAACATGTTATAACCATATATTATGTTAATGTACTACATATTTAAAACAAGACACAACTCCGCCTCAGCCTATACCGAATATAGATTTTGTCAGGACGCCTCGATTTGAACAAGCTGTCAACCGTGTAGTAGAAAAAAGATGTCACAGATGAGATTTTATATATAGTACGATATTTTTGGGGCTATTCGATCTTTAGATGAGATTATTCAGGCTTTTCATTGACGTGCTAGTTTTGCAAATTCTTCCAAGAACCCAGATCTAAATCCTTGAACAATAATTGTATTGTTTGGAGCTTCTAACTTTTATATGTATTTTTTTAACTTTAAGACTTTTATCAAACATTAGAATGTGTGCTTATGGTTCAAAATACTATATACTTGATATTACAATTTAAAATTTAATTATTTGGTCAATTGTGTGATTAAACATGATTTGTTTATAAAATATTTCTATAAAGGCGTAGTTAATTCATATCTAAAATCAGCGACGGATTTAGCGATATAATTGTCAAATATGGCAATGCTAAATACACATAATTGCCTATTTATCGATGGAATTTTCAATTTAGCCATGGATATGTATGGACTAATATTACCATTTTAGAGACGGAAATCGCTGAATTAGCAACGGAATATTCCTTCGTTAATTCTGTAACTGATTGACGGAATTTTCCGTTTTTAAATTAGCGAGGAGAATATCCATCACTAATTCCATTGCTGATTTAGTGAAGGAATTGTTCGTTACTAATTCGTCATTGATTTAGTAAGGGAATTGTCCGTCACTAATTCCGTCGTTGATTTAGCGACGGAAAATTCTATTGATAAATGGCGTTTTTCTGCTAGTAATGGTTGTACAACAATGAAAGGTAAAAGGATTCAACAAGAGAGAAAATGTGTTTCTTTCTCTAGGTTTCCTTTATCTTCTTAAGTGGTATATCTTAAAATAATACATGTCTTCGATTAAAATGCTATAACCATATTTCACCAAAAAAAAAATGCTATAACCGTAAGTTAGATTTATGTACTACATATGTTGATTCATGAACCAATATAATTAAATTCTCTAATATAATTAGTAATGACATGAATTTTCATACACATCTTTTCATATCAAAATATTTCAATATTATTTGAAAAAACTGTTTCTATAAGTCATGCAATAGCCTCACACAAAAATAATTAATATTTTAAACAACTCAAAGATATAAAACTCGGATTATATGATATCATATCGTGTTGTGGATGAGAGACAAGAAAATTTGTAAATATTAAACAAGACACAACATTTGGATTAGATGCATTTAATATATATATATATATATTAAAACATTAAAATTTTAAAATTCATTACAAGTATTAGGATTTTTGGAAAATGTTACTTCTCTCCAAGAGTAATTCAGGAGTTGGATTGGACAAAAATATAAGATTATGATATTTATCTCATTATTTGTCATTTTGTCCAAAATTACTTTAACCAATTAATGAAGTGATATACTCCATCCAATTTAAAATAGAAGTTAAAAATAACTAAATAACACAATTCACAAAGTTTGTTAAAATCAGTTAAAGACAATAAATATGTAAAATTGTAACTTATTTTTTTTATAACACCCTTATTTTCAGAGAGGATGAGTGAGAAAAAAGAGTAAAAAAAGATACGAAAGATCAAAACATATAATTAATCAGAAAAATTTTAAAGAAACTCATTAAACATTGAGACAAGTACAAATTTCATCATATATAAAAAATCATTCGTATTCACAACTTTTCACATTGTATTTTAAACAGGAAGAAATATAAGTGAATGCTACACATGAGTTTTTGGGAGATAAAAACACATTTGTTAATTGATTTATTTTATTTTTAATATGTTCAAATGGGTTTAACTTTTATAATTTAGAAGACAAAGGGGAAAGAGAGAGAGAGAGGACTAAGTGCATATTCGAATTAACGTTGAAAACTATTTTTTCAACGTAATTTACTATTTACGATATAACTATATAAGATTAGTTTGACTCATTTTGTGCAAAAGTACTTTTATAAGGTCATACTAAATATGCCCATTGGCATAAATATGTAATGAAGAGCAACGACAAAAAGAAATTTTTCATGTTTAAATTAGCGGTAGAAATTGATTTTCAAACATGATTTTCGGTCTATGAGGTAAGTACGTAAAAGAAATTTGAATAAGTTAATTAATAGAAAAACACACAAGCACTAAATTGAAAATTTAAAAAAATATTGATACCAATAAATATTTTTTCTCTGAAATTTTATATTCAATTCTTGGAGTCATAACTTACGTTTTGGGCTAGAATTGGCCAACTTGGCAGTAATGACTAAACCGTGTGGTCCTTCTTCCACCTTACTCCCATTGACACGATTTCAATAATTGCATAGACTGAAAATTCCAAACAAGCCAACGAAGACAAAAAAGTCATTTATCAAATTCAGTAAAAATCAAAATTTAATATCATAAAACTAAAATTATCACTTTCTATGTAAATTACTCCCTCCCACGCTATAAGTCACATTATTTAATTCATGAAAATTAAAAAGTGAGAAATAATTCATTCAATATTTTCTGAATTAATTTTTTTTTACTTTGATCCTTATCGAATTATGTGAGTTAAATAAGTATTAATTCTCTAAAAAGAAAATAAGTATTGATTGCCAAAATAAAAACTGAAAAATAGTATTAATTATCTTATAAATGACTTATATTTTGGAACAAGGAAATCTTCTAGGAAAGTCTTGAAACCAAACCGAAATTGTTTCATTGTGTTTTTGTGAATCTATAAACGCTGTGGGCTTTTTAATTTTTAAACCGAAAACTTATAAAAAGTTGTCCCACGCGAAGAACAAATATACGCAGGGACAGACCCCAGTTGATCATGAGTTAGGTGCCCTGCCCTTGGATCGTGAGTGAATCCAACCCCTTTCCTAAAATTTTTGTATTAAAAAAAAAAGAGAAAAAGAAAGCTGCTTTTTGAGCATCGGGAGTACGGAGCAAGACTTGCTTTAAAACAAAGACCTAAGCATTGGCTGACTAGGGTAGAATTTTCAAAGTCAAGCAATGGAAAAGGCATATAAAAAAAAGGTGTATCTCATAAATGCATCATTCTTGATCCTATATGTAAATTACTTGCATCTCATCCCACATATGAAAAAAGGCATTTAATTGATAAATTTTTTTTATATTTGCACTTAATAAAATCTCTCTCTCTCTCTCTACATTTACAAATCAGTACTCATGCCTCTCTCCTATTTCTTTCTTTACAATAGAAATTTAATTTTGGAAAATTGAATAAAAAAGGTTCTTTTTGTTATAAAAATAGAAGATTTGGGATTGGGGAGATGAACAAATAGGAGAGAAATTGTAAGGAGGGGAGAAACAATTCTTATTCATCTTCATCTATTCCTCTCCATCATATGTACATAGCTTCCATATATAAGCTTTCAACTCAACTAATGTTACATTGAATAAGTACAAACATCAATTCCCATTAGTATATAATACAATATGTAACCATTTCATAAAAAGTTCTAAAAGTTATTCATGAGAGAGGTTATTAGGAATAGAATATGGAAGCCCAATAGTTTATGGACATCCACAAATATAATGTTTATAACACTTTTGATTTTGTATTCAAACGTTAAAAATAACATTGTTAGTAAGGAACTTTCAAGCTTAGCTTGCCTTTTTAATTCAAAAAAAAAAAAGTAAGGAATATGAGTGGTAGATTGATTGATTTTGCAAAAAAACTAATGTCATTCAATGATTGTCTTGTAAAATTTTTTTGTTAATACAATTTTTAATTCTTCAGGTTTATCTATATTTTAGTTTTGATCCCTCAAATTTAAAATTAGTGAATTCAATCTCTCAAGGGATAAAGCGGTCAAAATTTTATGCAGATTATAAGAATTAATATTTTAAATAAAATGAAAAATAATATGAAACATCATGCAAAAGCATTTTTAGTGGTTCTTTGTTTCGATAAGATAAAAGCATTGACTAACTTGAGAGTTGGTACACACTAAACGATGAGGAATTGGAGAATATCAAAGACTGACCAAATAAAGTGAAGCTTTAATATTTTTAGTAAATTATCCATAAAATTCATGTTACAAACAAAAGTTTAAAGTGATCTAGAATCATGTACTGTTTTTACCTCTTGATGATAGATATATCCAAAAAAAATTCTAGGGTTGATGAATATGCCAAAAAGTATTTTAAATTGCTGGACGCATATGAAAAAAATACTTTATGATACTTGATGAATGGTAAAAACTTCAGGATATTATATACACATAGAAAAATTTTATGGTGCTAAATATACTGTCCTATATAAAAATATGATATATAGTTCACTTGTTGGTAGGTATGCCCTTCAAAAACAACAAAAACATGGTTCGAGTAGCGTCTGAGTTCATTATCTTTAAGAGACAAAACGTGTTTCTTTCTTTAGGTAATAGGAATTAATATTTTAAATAAAATAAAAAAATAATATGACACATTTGGCAAAATCATTTTTAGTGGTTCTTTGTCTTGATAAGACAAAAGCATTTACTGACTTAAGAGTTAGTACACACTAAACCATGAGGAATTGAAGATCATCCCAGATCGACCAAATAAAGTGAAGTTTTAATATTTTCTGTAAATTATCCATAAAATTCATGTTACAAACAAAAGTTTAAGGTGCTCTGTAAACCCGTACTCTTTTTTACCTCTTAATGTTGGATATATCATAAAAAATATTTTCTAGGGTTGCTGAATATGCCAAAAAGTATTTTAAATTAATGGACACATAGGAAAAAAAATACTTTATGATACTTGATGAACCGTAAAGACTTAGAATATTAGATGCACATAGAAAAGTAATTCATGGTGCTATATATAATTTAGTCCTATATAAAGACATGATATACAATACTAAAACATATGGTATGAAGTAGTGTCCGAGCTCACTATCTTTAAAAGATATATTTTGTAACACCTATAGTATTCTTTGAAGAGCTTCTTAAGATTAAACAAGTCATTTATATGAGAATACATGGTGGTAGAACAACAAAAGGTAAAAGGATTCAACAAGAGACAAAATATGTTTCTTTCTCTAGATTTCCATTATCTTCTTAACAATACACCTCTTCAATTTAAATGTTATAACCATATGTTAGATTTATGCACTACATATGTTGATTTATGAACCAACATAACTAAATTCTCTAATATAATTTGTAAGGGCATGAATTTTCATACACATCTTTTCATATCAAAATATTTCAATATTATTTAAAAAAACTGTTTCTATATGCCATGCAACAGCCGCACACAAAAACAAATAATATTTTAAACAACTCAAAGATATAAAACTCGGATTATATGATATCATATCGTGTATTTGATGAGATACAAGAAAATTTGTAAATATTAAACAAGACACAAGATTTTAATTAGATGCATTTAATATATATTAAAAAATTAAAATTTTAAAATGCATTACAAGTATTAGGATTTATGGAAAATATTACTTCTTCTCTCTAATAGTAATTCAGGAGTTGGATTCGACAAAAATATAAGGTTATGATATTTATTTCGTTTATTCATCATTTTATCCGAAATAATTTAACTAATTTATAAAGTGATATATTCCATCCGGTTTAAAATAGAAGTTAAAAATAAATAAATAACACAATTCACAAAGTTTGTTAAAATCAGTTAAAAACGATAAATATGTTAATGTAGGATTTGACCAAGAGGGGGTGAATTGGTCACTTTTTTTAAAAAAAAATCAAAACGTAAATCACAAAAATTAAACTGAAGTCACCGAAAGAGCAGAGGAATAAGAAACACGGCGATTTATTCTAGTTCGGTCCTTTTTGACCTACGTCCAGTCCTCAGAGCTCCTCTGAGATTTGCAATCCACTATCAGCAATCAACATGGCTCACAAGCCTTTACAATCAAGGAGTCACACTCCCCCTCAGTAAATGCAAGAGAACAGAGATTTTCACTCTCTGTTTTTCCAGAATCTCACTACCCAATAATCTCAAGGTCTCGTCCTTGAGTTTCTCACCGAATACAAGAATAAATCACAAGTTTAAACTCTCAAAAGAGTAGATATGCTAATCACTGAAGATCAAAGAATGATTTTGAATGTTTACAGAAGACAAGAGAGCGAATGAGTAAGAGTGTTGTTAATCGTCGTCTCTTTCTGTCTTCAATGCTTCTCTATTTATAGTTGACCTCATTCAATATGTCCGTTAGAGAAGATCAAATGTCAATTACTCTGATTGAATAGCCGTTGTCTCTGGTTAGTGGATGCATTGAATCCTGTAATAAATGCATTCGTTTGACGTCGGCGGAGACTAAGAAGCTTCTGATTACTTCTTGTTTGTCGGATAACTTCAGCAGACGAGCCTTTTCCTATTTCATAGGTTAGTATCCAAGCATTTATGGTGGCAGGTGAGTTTTTAAAAACTTTGACAAGAATAAGGAAGGATTTGGTAAAAGTGAGGCTCAGTTGTCAGAAGCTATTGTCAGATAAAGTTAGGACTCGAGTTGAAGGAATTCATAACTCGAGTTCTATCTCATGGGTTTACAGCAATCTGAAACGTTATGTGATAAAACTTTAAGTTTTCAAAGTGCCTGACTCG
Organism: Vachellia pachyceras; assembly: GCA_025593235.1. NCBI lineage: Eukaryota > Viridiplantae > Streptophyta > Magnoliopsida > Fabales > Fabaceae > Vachellia > Vachellia pachyceras. Next base: position 17,263 of record JANTPZ010002447.1, read on the forward strand.
AGTTAAGAAATCTTTAATTTGGAAACTCAAGTTTATAATGAAAGTTTCATAACGTAGTTTTAAAAAGTTTTATTTGGAAACTCGAGTTTAGAATGCAAGTTATGAAACCATGTTGTGAAACTTGAGTTTTGAAAAGTGAGTAACTCGAGTCGTTAAAACTTTAATGCTATAACTCGAGTTTATGTTGGAAGTTATTGTAAACCAGTTATGCAACTCGAGTTATAAGCTTCTGCAACTCGAGTTTTAATGTATCAAAAAGCTTTCTCAGTAGTTCAGGATCACAAAACTCGAGTTTTATAAACCTGGAACTTGAGTTGTTGCAACTTGAAGCTGGAAACTCTAGTTTTCCTTGCAAGTTATGGGAAACTTGAGTTCTTCAATACTGCAACTCGAGTTTTAGCTCATAAGATTCCTAGAAAACAAATTTTTAGGCATACAACTCGAGTTCTAATAAGGGTGCAATCGGGTCATCATAATTTGAAGCTAGAAACTCGAGTTTTCCTTACAAGTTTTGGGAAACTCGAGTTCTTCAAAGCTGCAACTCGAGTTGTAGCTCGTGAAGTTCCTTGGACAGAAGATTTGAGGCACAAAACTCGATTTGTAGGAAGATGAAACTTGAGTCATCAAAATTTTTTTTTGGAAACTCTAGTTCTTACTAAAAGTTTTAAAATCAAAGGCACAGAACTTGAGTTCTGAAACGTCAAATTCGAGTTTTTGAATTACAAAAACTGTTTTTCAAAATTTCAAAACCATTTTCAAATCCTGCCATGTAATCTTTGAATTAGAACTTTGTTATCATCAAAACAAGGTATCAACAAAATATATAAAAACTGTAACTTATTTTTTTATAACACCCTTATTTTTGGAGAGGATGAGTGAGAAAAAAGAGTGAAAAAAGATATGAAAGATCGAAACATATAATTAATTAGAAAAATTTTAAAGAAACTCATTAAAC
>JANTPZ010002449.1:0-19401 GCA_025593235.1 Vachellia pachyceras
TCAGCTGAGATGATCATTACCTGAACAAGGAACGCAGAAACATTCTTCCTCTGATCACCTTGAAGTTGAATAACCTACAGACAACACATTTTTGTCAAGAGAAGAAACAAGAGAGCGCTGTATGATAATAGTTGTCAATGCCAACCTGTCCGAGCTCTGGGTCTTGGACTACAGTGCCATTGCAGCAGAACTCTTTCTTGAGGTCTTTAAGGATCTTGTTGTAGCTGAATTCTTTCTTCAATCCCTGGACAGTAGTCAGGCTTTTTCTACCATTCCGCTGCTGTATGCGAATATGAACATACTCCTTTGCTCCAGCACCTGAGTCCTCAGCATTTGCCTCGGCAAACGGATCTACAAATGATCCCATATACATTCAACACAGCTTATAATTATAATTCAATAGACCCATCTGGTGCAATCAGAAAAAGTGCCCTACTCCGAAAGCAAAAAAACCAGTATTCACAGCAAAATGTCCAAAAATAAAAATAAAAATAAAGTGAGAGTAACATCCAACACCGAAATCAGAATCTCAACATTTTCAATGAGGCAACCTAACCAAACACAAAAGATGAAGGAATTACAACATACCGAAGGCGGTAGGAATCTGAGCGTCTAATTCAGACATGAAATTTAGCTCTCCTGGATTGAAGGTCCTACCAACCAGATTGCTCAGACCTGAATGGCGAGAATAATGTTAGCTTATGCACAAGGTAACAAGAATATGAAACCAAAAAACAGTGTTAAGCAAACAACACAAGTCCAATGCACAGGAGATTTTTGAAAAATGATACAAGACACGACAAAAAAAGGAGTCAGGACACGCGCTCCTTAAACTAATATCATATATCATAAGCCTTTAGCTATTAGACACGAAAAAGACAGAATAAAATATCGCAAACAATATCCTTGTAGACATCTTGGGATCTGAACGAAAGTACCCACACAAGAAAAATCACTCTAAGAAAACTATTTGAGGTAAAGAAAAATCTCTCAATTCGACCGAATATACGATTCCTGCCAGACACATCCGATCAATACCAATAAAAACCCCAAATACAGTGAGACTCCAAGAATAATCAAACAGAAGAATCAACATCAACGAGAGAAACTCCAACAAGCTTCAGCTAAAAATACTACAGATGAAAGACGAAGGACCCAAGCCAGTCTAAAGATCGATTCAAACACAATTAGATCTATATGATAAACCACAAATACTTAAGAATTACCTGATCCTAAATTAGGGTTCCGATGCGCCAGAAACAGGGCAAAGATGATCTGAAACCCTAAATTGGATAAGGCTGAACCCCTCTCTCTTCTCTCTCTGAAGCGCGAGCACGGTTTAGGAAGAGGGAGGGTATTAAAAAAATCCTTTCGGAGACAGTAGAGAAACGCAAGGGGAACTTTGGGGTTGGGCAGTAGGCCCCTTGCACAAATATAACGAGGGACTTCAAACCTATACTCTCGGACTTAGGGGAACAAAACACACGCGCTCCTTAAACCGATGCCACGTATGCGTAAGGAGACTTCACCGGGAAAATCGGGCGAGTATAGGCTTCTTTTGTGGCTCTGAGATTATAGATTGTATTTGGCGGCAAGGGTAATCACGTCAATGGACATAAGGTCATGATTCTCTGGACCCGCAGACAAACGCCGAGAATAATCAGACCGTTAACATCATTATCAATCGTCAAAATCAAACGATTTTGGGAGGGGGATATTTAATATTAATATGCTTTGGGCCCCAAAAATCTAAAGCCCAAGTCAACTATGGGTTTAGTTTTGGGCCACAGAATTACACCACGGAGTCCACAATCTACAATACGGAGGGCGGAGGCATCGATTTGGAGCTGTAACTACTTACTACCATACTCCTTCAAGCAAGCGCAGTGACGTCCGGCAATGGCTCCCGTTGGTCCTAGATCGGGTGAAGCGATTTTTGCGAATGTCGAGCGGGTGGTAAGCAGCAATCCTTTGCTCCGTTTCATTCTCTATTTGTTTCTGGATAAAATCCTGGAAAATGACATCGGTGAATTGCACGGTTTCTTCTATTTTCTAACCGATCATAATTTAATCGATCCTGCAGGATGAAATATGCTTTTATCTTTTTCTAGTTTTCTAATAACTTTGGATCGATAATCTTGCGATGGATGCCTTATTTACACTAACGTCCGTGGTGGTCGTGCAGAATGCTGAGCTATTTACTTTAACGTATGGGGCGATCGTGCGTCAATTGCTTACGGATCTGGAAGAAGTTGAGGAGGTTAACAAACAGCTTGACCAAATGTACGATTGAGAACCTCTTCTGAAAGTTCATATCTGATTCAGCGTTGTTCAATTTCTTTCTTCATTTCTTACTTTTTTAAAAAAAATCTCTATTCACATTGCTGTTTTGACATTTTTCCCAGTTCGATATAATTGGCAAGTTCTTTATATACTTTTAGCATTTGCTTTCATTGTGTTATTTCGGATCGTTTTTTTCCCGTAGGTTATAGTCTTGCAGATAATTATTCATTTATCCACAGTTTTTAGATTTGATGATGACAAGAAATACATTTACTTATTTGAATTTACTGTTTGGTTCGTTTTCAGGGGTTATAATATTGGAATCCGTTTGATTGATGAGTTTTTGGCTAAATCTAATGTCTCAAGATGTGTTGACTTCAAAGAGACTGCGGAAGTAATAGCTAAGGTATTTTATTGTCATGTACATTCTTTAACATTCAATGAGGAGTGATTTTAGGTGACCCTTAGACATGTGCCTTTTGTTCTGAAATTCTTTTTCTTATTGTCCTGTGGATTGTAACCTGTAGTCCTGTACTAAAATCATGCATGTTCTTCTGAGGCCCCTAACACATTTTTCACTTTAGCACTTTATATTTGACAATACCTTTCTTCTTAATCTTATCATGATTATCTTTGTTTTATGTCTTTGGCTGGGAAGTCTAAACGTAATTTCTGTGGTTTTCTCAGTATCAGTTTGACATGGTAAGCAACATAGTTCTTAAGCTTAAAAGCATGAAGCCAGATTGCTCCATTTGTCACTTGAAATAAATTGATCATTGATCCATTAATGCATTTAGTACGTTGTGCAGTGCATAATTATATGGTCATGCTTATTTTGTAACAATCAGTTTCCTTAATTTTTATCATCTTCTTGGGATAGGTTGTAAATTTCTAATAGTGAACTTAATAATATGGGGGCATGGATAAGGCCTCAGCTAAAGCAAACATACACTTAATTTTATTAAGAAAAAACAGAAACCGTATCTATAGCACACAGCCACACACATTATGTACATCATTCTGAGGGCTAACATGTTAAGGTGGATCTATTGACAATCTCTCATAGTCTAATCCCTTTGAATTTAATTATATCTATTTGGTTTTACTTACATGACACGGTAAGGGCTATTGATGTCTGGTTTAAAGATGATGCGGTGGATTGACTGGTATAGATTTTGATCAGCATGGTAACCTTTATGAGAATGGACTACACTTTGCTTTAGTTTGGCCAGGCAGTGCTTGTGCGCACGGTTTGATACACTTTGCTTTGTTTTCCCCCCCTTTTATTACAGGTCGGTTTTAAAATGTTCCTTGGTGTTACTGCTTCTGTGACCAATTGGGATGCTGAAGGTACGTGTTGCAACATTGTTTTGGAGGATAATCCTTTGGTGGACTTTGTTGAGCTTCCCGATACCTGTCAAGGTCTTTACTATTGCAACATCTTAAGTGGAGTTATCAGAGGTGCCTTGGAGATGGTAAACTTCTGTTACTATGTTACCCCATTTTGACATGTAACTCCAACGTGTTTATTTTAATAGTCTGTTTTATAGCATCAGACTTTTAGAAGACTGGGAAAGTATAGGATTTCGACCTGCTTCTCATTTGATTGATGGCAATCTAAAAGCATTTGAATACATGAGTTACTCAAAGTTGAATTAACTTGCTTGCATGGTTTGGGCATGGTTTATGGAGGGAACAACGTCTCATATCAAAATTTAGCATTTTATATTCCTTTATAGTTCCTTTAGTGATTTGCTGTTATTCGAAGTTCAACACTTCTACTGAAACGCAATAAAGAGTGCCAGTCAGTAAATTTGTCTCTGTTTTGTGCAAGTTTAGTTTGCTGGAGTTTCAGTAACACTCATCACTCGAAATGAACTTCTATTTAATCAGAAAACATAATAATATTCCTGATCCTTGAGAAAGGAAGCATGACTTTAATATGCTGTTTATTGGTTATTGTGAGATCTAGTCTAGCTATTATCCATGCGCATAGATTTGTTGCTCAATTCATGGTTCTTTCTTCCCCTATGTATGCATGTTCAGGTGTCCATGAAGACTGAGGTTACATGGGTCCGTGATATGCTTCGAGGTGATGATGTGTTTGAGTTACAAGTAAAACTCCTGAAGCAAGTCCCTGAAGAGTACCCATACAAGGATGACGAGTAAACTATATATCCTGTGATTTTAATGTGTGAACTCAAGATTTTTATTACTCCATCTGCTCTCAAGTATAGAGTACGAGTAGACTCTAGGGTGCTATGTGCGTTTGATGAATTTGTTAGAATAGAAATTGTTGATTAAAAGATCATATATGGTATTGGTGTTACAGGAGACTGATTTGTTGTGAGAAGTCGTCCGATATTATTATGTCTTAATTCCTCCACTATACTTGTTCTCATGGGCGCAAAAATGTGTTACTATATTAAAAAATTTATGCCAGTTGGATCGCAATAGCTCATCAGAGTCAAGATATACCTCTAACTCAGAGTTATCTGCATATGTACTTATATATCGTCCACCAACAAGAACCTCATATCGGAAGTGGGATTTGAACTCACCACTCTGAGGGTTGAGTCAAATCCTTACTAATTAGATCAACCTTTGTTGAAACAAAAATGTTTACTATTAATGAAAGGAACCACAAATTCATTGTAGATATGGGTTGTTGAAGAGAGAATAAGGAGAAATTTTATTATTATCTCTGTTCCTTGATATAAGAGCTATTTAACTTTTTATGGTGTTAAAAAAAGTTAAATAGTAAGAAACATAACTAGTATTAATTAACATTGCAAATGCAACTCTTTAGCCAATCGCGAGTAGTACAATGGAATAAAAGTTTATCTATGGGTGGGAGATTAAGGGTATGTTTGGTTGGATGAGATGGGAAGGCAAATGTTCTCCTCCCTTGTTTAGTTTAAAATTTTGGAGGGGAAGGGAGTTCAAATCCACCCTCTCCTCTCCTCATACACTATCATTTTAGTCCCCCGTCAAATTAAGTTTTTCAGAGAAGAGCCAAATTTTTTTTATATTTTTACACTTATAGATTTTATGCTATTCCATTAATGCCTATGGGAAAGAATGTTATTATACAGTTAATAATAAATAAAATATACTGCTATAAATAAAAATATCTTATTATAAATAAACATATTATTATTAAAAAGTATATTATCATAAAATAAATTTGAAATAAAAATACATGATTGTAAACTAAAAAATCATCCCATTTTTTAAATACAGTATTATATTTATTATAAATAAAAAAATTATTACATTGATTAGAATTTATGTGACAGATAGTTAAAATATGTAAGTACCGATAAAATATTAAATTAATATTACTCCTTTCCTTCCCTCTCATCTTTAACTAAATAAAGCATTATTAAAAATACCCTCTCTCATTTCCCTTTTAACCAAACCAAGCAATTTGATCTCTTTTATAGTCTTTTCTTACCCTCCCCTTCGTCTCATTCCCTGCCATTTCCTCCCTTCAAACCAAACGCAAGGATTTGATTGATTCCTCTTGTAGCCTTAACTGCTTGTACATGTTCCTCTTATTGAAAAAATAAACAAAGGAGCAACCCCCACTCCCTTATGTGCAATGTCAAAGGCTGTTATGTGCAAGTGCTTGCTTATTTATTTTTGTTGTCATATTCACATACTTTACAATTATAAGTACCCCCTATAAAATTCGTATAAATTAAAAAATTCATTTAAAATTAGTCAATGCTTTCAAATTCCAAAAATTACCATTCATATCCGTTAAATAGAGGATAGAAAGTAAGTTAGGAGGTTGTTTAGTTGGTTGGAAAATATCAAAACAAAAGACGTTGAAAAGAAAAAAAAAATTGCAAAAAAAAAATAGAGTAACTTTATAATAGCAACTTTAAAATTAGAAAATGGTTATTAATAACTCTATGATTTATATTTGCTACCTAATTTTCCTCATACAAGTTACTTGTAACTGCAACTGGGGTGATACATGGTTGAAGAAGTTATTTAAAAAATAGCATGCAAGAGGATGATACTGTTAAAATTTGGTTTTATTATAAACCAGAATATTTTTGAACAAAAAATTATTAATATTTGAGTCTAGTAACTTTAAAATTTTGGGCTTGAATTCACATTACGGAAGATAAAATATTACATATCTAATAATTTTTTTAACTAAAGATAATTTTTTATTTAGTCTAGGGATGCAAATTTACACACACTACTTAAAAATATGCCCTAGATGAGGGGGTGCACCTACACCCTCTCTCTCACCATAGTGCTACTAAACTTTTTTTTCTCAGAGTATTCACTGTCAGTCACAGTGACTAATTTCTATTGAAGTTGCTGAGCGCACACAAGGTAGGTAGACTCCTCTCAACATGATCAGCTCCATACCCGAGACTAGGAATCGAATCCTTGACAGCTTGGTTAATGGACACAAGTCGCTGCCACTTGTGCCAACCAATGTTGGTTGGCACTACTAAACTTTTATAATTGAACAAAAACTGAAACTTATGTGTGATAGCATTTTTCACTAAGCACTAGTATTTTTTTACTGAATGTGATCTTATTCAATGTATTATTGGACTTTGAATATGAGTAATTCTTACAGTGGGTTTGTAAAAATAAACCAATGCTTGCGGAAGCCCAAACACATTTCAGGGATGGAAAAAAAATCCAGTTATATTTATGTTGTGAATTAAAATGTATAAAGAAAAACAATATTCACACACAATCACATGGTCAAATAGAAAGTGATGTGGTGGGCTACACACAATCACTTCTTGCAATTGTATGTTCTGATTTGAATGCTTTTTGTTTCCTAATTAAATTAAATCTACAGGGTTCGCCGACGTGAAAATTAATTATAATTTTTGCCCTTAATACAAAATTAATTAGCACCACCTTTTGTTAATCTAAATAATTACATCACGCAAAATCATGTTACTTTCGTCACACTGTTTCTCCGAAGCATTGTGCCATATTCCACTTCTGTCATGTCAACTATGAGTGTTTTTATATAATTATAAATCCAAAACATCTTACTTTTAACTAATAAAATATTATAGTGGATCCGTATGTGAACGCAGTTAAAAAATGTTTTTACCATTTATGAGGTAAATATATAAATGAGATTATCTCGTTTTACGGAAAAACACTATCGAATTCACATTTTACTTTTTCAAACAGAATGTCAAACAAGCCCAGTAATTATTATTAAATTCAAAGCATTTCATTATTAAGTTTATTATATAAATTGATTACAAAGAAGTCAGATCAATTTTGTTAATTATTAATAAAATAACCCTAAATCATACTATTCATAAATTATAAATAATTGTAAAAAGTTATTTTACCATTTAATAGTTATAATTATTTCATAATGAATAGTATACTCTATCTAATTCATTGTAAAAATAATGTCAAGAACCTCCCCTCAATCCTTGTTTGTTTGCAACCCTCAATTATTGTTTATAACATTAATTCTATGTTTAGTTTCATTCGTTATATATTGTGTAAAGTGATAGGTCGAACCAATTAATTTGAATGACCAATTAAACTCTAAGGAATGTCTAGATTAAATTATTTTAAATAATTTTATAAAGTTTAGATAAATAAATGAGAAGAGTTTTTATATTGTTCTATGTAGAAATAATTTTTATGTGATTTTTGGGATATGAATGTTAAGCATCACCTAAAAACATTTTTTTATCTAAACATTTTTCAAGGTTATAATTGGTTGTTACAATTTAATTAAATTTTAATTTTAATATATGTAATTTTATATCAATATTTTTTCTCCCTACTATAACTCAATTTGAGCTAACACGGTTAAAAGATTAAAGGATTAAGTTAAAGTACATATTAGTCATTTAAATTTACATCAAATTTTAATTTGGTCCTTAAATTTAAAAGCACTTTTAGTCTTTTAAAAGTTATTATTAGTTTTATTTAACAGAAAATGCTAATTCAATTATAATCATGTAATTAGATGATGTTAAAATTACTTAAATATGAATTATCCCGTTATTAAATATACTTATTTTTATATTTTAAAATTTTATCATATTTTATCAATATTTAATAATATGATCATCAATTAAATTTGTTAAGTAATCGTTTTCTATTAAGTAAAACTAACTGCATTAAGAATAAATGGCTAAATATACACTTTTAAAATTTAAAGAAAAATCTAAAAACCAATTAATGTAAATTTAAATCAACAAACTTATATATATAAGGTTTGCTGGACATCATGATGACTCAGTCCTTTTTCAAAATCCTTGTCATCATAGTTAATTGAACAGATCTCGCTCCTCTCTTCTTGCAGGATCTTTTCTCCGGAGATACACCTTTGCGATTTTGTTTTCTTATGCTTTTTTGCACATTCACCAGAAAACGTTGAAGCTTCTGCAACAAAAGTGACCGCCCTAAATTCAGTGGAAATTCACGTTCAGTGAACATTTCTTTCTCCCAGTTACATCAATCTGAAGTTACAGTGAAACAGCTCAGTGCCCTCCGGCCACTTACAAGGGAGCATCATGCCACTAATATTGCACAAGATCGTTGTTAGCCTATTAATTAACCCACATAGTAAATATCAAATCCAGATCATTTTCTGAAAATTTCTTGCCAAACAGATAACCCACATAATGCCCAGGCGAATATCTAATATCTTCAAAGGTCTTTGGCTTAATTAATGCCCCACAGTGCCCAAATTCTCTGATTGTTATCATTGGTGATCTTTTCCAGGTAAAAATATATATATATATATATATATAATTTCTAGTCTCTTCTTCTTCGTCAGCACCAGATACATACATAAATACATACGTATTCGTTTATTGCGCCTAGCTATAATTATATGCATGCTTTGAAAACTTCCTATTTTGGTGTGTGATATATATATATATATGGTCGTCAATGCATGTGTCTTCTTCAGGTAAGGTGTTTTCTTATGGCTTCCAAAAAAGAACCATGATTGATTACTGCTTGTCGTATATTGTGCAGTAATGGCAAACATATGCATGTGCTTCTTTTTATCCTTTAGCTAGCAATGGCTACAAATATAAATGGGGAAAGCCGACAATGGATAAATATCGATGTTATTATTATTGAGTGGTTATTATTATTAGTAATTTTTCAAGTGGATATTAAATAGAGATAAAATTGGAAGATTGTTGAATTCAAAATTAGAGATAATGAGGTCTAAGGTTTTTTTTATCTTTGTAAAATATGTTAAAAGTGATTTATAAATATAATCAAAGGGATTTGAATATTTTTTGAGTAATTACTAAAATCTATTAACTCACGTGGAAAAGTGGTGGCTAAGATATAAAGTTACCTACAAGATATGTTTGAATTTCAAACAGCACCAGATGGGAAGAGCGGACGAATGGACGATGATAATATGAATCATGACTAATAAGTGAATAGGCCAAAAACTAATGCTGCAAATTCACAAGCACACTTTTATTATTTGGATGTTACTGATAGACTTACTAACTGGCTAGAGCCTCCCAAAACCAATGCTGGGAATTCAAAAGTGACTTTGCTTGTATATTTATTTCCACATGATCGATATATAAAAAATGATTTCATATGCATCAGTTAATTAATGTAGGCATTGAGTAACGGAGAACACAGAGTAGGGAGTTGCAGCAGAAAAGGTAAATTAAAGTGGGGCTTTCTGAAGGTTTCTGGCTTAAAAATAACAGTAATGCATTTATATAATGGAGAACGTTCTCAGTTCGTGAGTTTTATTTTAATAATCCTTTGGTGTACCATATGGTATTTCACGCTTTAATTTGAATCTTTATTGCCAGTTATTCAAGCAAACTGACCAATTTAAGCTGAGTATAATCTCCCGTGGCTCCTTTTTAGCAACATAGTGTAATGGACATGTACAATGAATCCTCGTTAACCTCTATTTCAAAGAAAATTCCTCGAACACTGCAAAAATATTATTCCATATATATGTACTCTCATTGTTTGTTCGAGTAGTTTTCCACACCTTCATATCTGAATGAATCATGGAGACGGGAGTCCATATATTTAACCTATTTCTTCATTATAAGATATATTTCCACACAGTCAGAAAATGAACCATGTGATGACTGTGCTGTAATATATATATATATATATATATATATATTCAGTTTGTCGGTGGAAAAGAAGAAAGGGAGTGTATACGGCGGCTTCTGCATAAACAAGTTTTAATCATTTCTCATAATTAACAATCATAATGTAGTTAGGATTTTGGATATTTATAAGCTGGAGAAACGATACAGAGAGAGAGAGAGAGAGATCTTTTAATGATGATTTTTTTTTTTCAATGGCCACCACATTTGATGATGATGAAGAAGATAGATTCCCTCAAATATATCTATAGCCATAGCTGCATGCAGTTGCTAAAAATAGAAACACTTTAAACTCTTTAAACTCTCATGAATCATCTAATTCAACTTTTTGGGACAATACACATGATCACATGCCCACTCTGTATATAGTATGACTTCAATTCCCTCAAGTTCAAGAACCAAGCCCCGAGGGCCCCGACCTAAAATTACATAACAGAACATTGATGGTCATAAATTAAATAATAAAAAATAATGGTGCGCAAGTTAAAAATTAATGTTGATGATGCACAAGAACCGAGAGGACTCAAGGAAAAGACAAATTTAATTTCCTTTAAAAAAAAGAGTAGGGATAAAGCTATGTTAAGGAATAATAAGGACTGTTTATAATTTTTAACCAAATTAACCCTACATTTAATTAAATGCAATATTTTCTATAATCTAATAATTAAAAATTCTAAAACTATGACAGTAATATTACAAAGATGCAATAAATGGAAGATTACAATAATTAAAATGAAATGTTTTCTAGTTACGAATATGTTATTGTTTAAGATAGTAAGCGATCTTACCCCATCAAGTAGGAAAGTACAATTTTAAATATCGAAAAACATAAGGTTGTTGAAACATCGAAATGGATCAATTTTAAACTCAAAATGATTTAAAAATACACTTATTTATTACTAAAAAACAAAATGTTCCTAAATCTTTAAATTAATCTTCAAAATATCCTGATTTTTCCCTATTTTTCTCATTCCCACATGACTGTTGTATCTGCCTTTGTAATTTTTATTTTTAATGTTTCACAGCCAATGTGTGGGATCCTCCTATTTTCTTTCTTTTTTTTTTTTTTAAGATTCCAACTAATAACTTCTATATCAACATGATCGCACAAGGAAATCAATTGGAGCCTTATTTGGTGATGTCTAGTTAAAGAGTCAATCTAAAATCTATTCAACTTTCACTTTCATTGGTTTTCCATTCTCTTGTGCTGAATTATTATATTTACTGTTTTTATTATTTGATTCATGGCCATTCATTTTCTTTCAGACATCATCACGTCAATTTCATTAATATGGTATTGTTAATTCATCGCATTACCTTTTGCTAATTTTATTATTTTAATATTATCTCTTTGAATCCAAAATAATTGATTAGAATTTTCGGTGAAGATTACGATGAATATTATAATTTAACACGATAATGTGTGTAATTAGCTTCACGTGCTTCACCATATTAAAATTTGACATGTGTCCTCATTGATTAAATATGCAGGTTTTGTGTGTCTTTAGTGTTATAATAATTGGATTATATTCTACTGCACATATAATGAACTCATTGAACATAAATTTGGTTGGATTTATAGACATATACATATAAATTTTAGAAAATAATTCTCTAAATCTTATTAGGTCCAGGTGTTATATTTTACATCCTTGACCTTATTAAGTAGAATATTGGAACTAAGCGAAAAAGGTTAATTAAGCAGAATATACAGAAGAATAGTTTTATCTTTTATTATGAAACAAAATGTGATGTCATGGTGATCTTTGCATTTTATACCAGCTTGTTTCAGCCTAAAATGGGTATGGGGGTACATGGCTCAACATGTCAAATTCCCAATTCTAGCATATTTACATGCTAAGGTCAAATCAAGTGTGAATTAAGTAAATTCTTGTGAGAATTACCTAGAGGTTTCAAGTAAGGGAATGCGTTACAAAATGATACCAAGAGGTTGTTAATGACAAGTCGAGAAGCACCATTTATAAGTGAAACAGCTACCATTAACAACCTCTTGAGACCATTTTGTAACACATTCCCTTGGCATCTCTGGGTAATTCTTCCTAAATTCTTTCTAATAAAGTGCTAATAATAGTATTAGTATGTACTTTCTGTTTGGGAAAAAATAACTTAAATTCACTCAAAATGTAAGCATCTCTTTCTCTTTTAGCTTTTTTCATATACAAGGATTATAAATCAAACTTTTAACTACTTGCATTTGAAGTTAAAATCAAGTTATGAAATTCGTTGATACTAGTTTTTTTTTTATTTTGCTGTATTGAATTTCATTATGTACAATTTAAAAAAATATGTTTATTTGATTGTAACCTATTCAGGCACAATTCATATATCAGCACACACAAATGCACTCACACAGAGAGCACATGTTACTATCTTTACAGCATTCCAGTAAACAAGTCATTAACGAATATAATAATTAAATTGGGGGGGGGGGGAGTCAACATGCATGATGTATATATAGCAATTTAGTAACTTAATCGAATTTTTTATTTGGTAGGAAAGAATTAATTGCGTGCTTAATTTGCAATCACAGTATGTATATGTGCTTTGGCTGTGAACGCGTGTTCTTCAATTTAACCATAGACTTATAATCAGCACATAGTGGGACTACACATTATATGTTGCTTTCCATGTATAAATATGGACCAATCTTCTTGGAAATCCCTCTCATTAATTCTCTCCCTATATACATCTCACATTCTCTTTCTTTTGTGCTTAGCTTGCTTTATAGTTGAAGAAATCAAGTTAGGTGATCATCAGGTAAACCTTTGAGACTTGAATTACTGATCTATGCGTAATATCAAACTCTAGTTAGTTGATTTTTTTGGGGATTCCATTTATATATTATTGAGAATGAATATTACTCAGTTATAGATTTTTTTTTTCTGGGCAGCTAGCGCCAGATCTGTGATGTCTCTTAGCTTTTTACACATATTATATTGAGTTTAATTCATTCTGCTCCGCAGGTTGCTGTTGCAATATATATATATATATGTGTGTGTGTGTGTGTATATATATTACGTACTGACTTAATTAGCAGCAATCACATACAAGTTCTGGTGGCTATGCCCTCTTCATATTTTAATTTGGATTATTGTTGATTAATTATATATGGAATAAGTGATTAACTTGTTAACAAAAAATATTAATACTATCTCCGGTTCTTGATATAAAAGTTAGATGACCTTTTAAGAAGATTAAAGAAGATAATTAACTGATATGTTTATCATTTTTAACATAAATTGATATTTAACCTAATGATAAATATAAGTAATGTATATGTTATAATTAAGTAATTTATTTAACTCTTTTAATCTTCATAAAAATGTCAACTGATACTTATATTAAGGAGAGTGAGGTGGTACTATATATATAAGATTGAAGCATCATTATTTATCATTGATTATTAGTTGTGTCAACCTTTGTGAAGTTCAAACTCCCTAATCTTTTGTATGCAGTTTAAGACTTACGATAACTGAACATTAATTCGGCTGAACACTTAAGAACTGGGGTAGCAGAAAATACTATCACCTTCTTTTTAGTTGTTGCTGCTTCTGCACCAGCAGCATTGGAAACTATGGCATGTTTGTGGTGGTATTGGGAAAGCACGTTCTCGTAAATCTAGATAAAATTTTTCTTACATACTTAATTACTTCAAAAACTGTAAATCAAAAGGTAGTTTCTATTGCTAATTCAAATAGATACCTAGTTGATCCTTCTATCTTCCTTGACTGTGAATGCCATCATTCTAAGTTAATTGATAACTTTTAACATATTGACCACTTTTTTTGCATAAGTTGTCATTGAATTTAAAAAAGTGGCCAATATGTTAAAAGTTGTCAATTAACTTAGAATGATGAAATTTCACAGTTAAGTGTGGATATCAAAATCATTACATAAGTTATTTATTATTACAAAAGTGGTATATATGTTAAACAGTGTTGTCAATCAATTTAGAATGAGATCATCCATACCCAAATGTATATGTTATTGAAATTATTACATAAGTTGTCACTTCATTTACAAAAGTGATCAATATGTTAGATAATGCTATTAACCAACTCAGAATAAAGGTATCTGTATCTAAGTAAGGATATTGTCAAATTCATTACAGAAGTTGTCATTCTATCCGGCTATTTCTTGGGTAGTTTGATCATTTATTTCAACTCCAAATTTAAAATGATAGATTTTTAACTTCTCTTTATCTGTCATTTTACCTGTTCACAAGACCTTTTGCATATTTTCAAATTCAAGAGATATTTTTTGGGGATTTTCCCAAATAAACCTTATTTTTGTTACTCTACATTCTTAAATTTAGTAGTGAATAGTTCACCAAAAAGTCCAAATTATGTATGTCCACCATACTTGCTCGTACCCTATATATAGAACAGCAATCATACATTCTGAGAGTGTATGTTTGGCTGCTTTCTTCTTGTTGTATTCTACTGCTTGAAAAAACCCTATTTCTTTTGGTCTCTTCTAATTTCTTTAATATTTACCTCTCATGATTTTTGTTTCTATACGTACGTCTATGTACTTGTGTATATAGTGCGTGTTTTTCATTCATACGATTTTTCAGGAGAAAGTCGAAGCAATAATGGATTACGAACCTCCATTGCGAGAAGCCTGCAAGAAACTTCTTGAAAGCTCCTTGTCCCTAGAGACAAGAACGGCTACGGCGGACGGGAAATCATCATCAACGGTGGAGATCAGCAGTTGTGAACCGCCTGTGATTGATCTTGACCGTTTATATAGAACTGGACCTGTTGAGAGGGAAGAGTGCATGAAGGAAATCATCGAAGCTGCCAAACAATGGGGTTTTTTCCAAGTTGTGAATCATGGGGTTTCACAGCAACTATTACTGAGGTTGTTGTTGGAACAAATGAAGATGTTTCATAGGCCTTTTGCCCAGAAATCTCTGGAAATTTCCAGAAGTTTCTCCTACAAGTGGGGGAACCCTTTTGCTACTAATCTCCGGCAACTCTCTTGGTCTGAAGCCTTCCATATTCTTCCTCATGAACCAGCAAACATGGTGGACGACCACAACAAATGCCTGAGGTATAAAGTTATTACACACACACAGGCCCTTTTGTTTGATCATGTTTCATGAAACCTTATTCATGCTTTTCTCTATTCCATAGTAACTCCATATGTGAAGCTCAGATCCTAAATGTAAATAATAGTTAGTGTTTTTTTATTATTCTAGACGTAAAACCTCAATCTACTTTGTATCTCAAATCAATAATTTTTTTCAAACTATTCCGATTGATTACATGTATAAGTTTATATATTCTACACGAAACATATGTTCTAAAATATTTATGTATACATATCATTTGATTAAATATTAGTTTATAAATCAAATAAATTATTTTAAAAAAAAGGATAACTATATCAGTTTATCATCTTTAATCTCCCAAAAATGTTAATTGACTCGCATGGATCAGATTAGTTAGTGCATAAGGTGGTGCCTTTAGTTAGCGTTTTTGCTTACGAGCTTTTCGTCTCTACTGTATTATCAGATCAAGCAGTGAAGCTTTTGCCAGAAAGGTTGGTTCTCTGGCAGAAATGTTGGCGGGAATTCTAGGAGAGGAAATGAACATGAACTGCGGATATTTCCGAGAGAAATGTTTGCCAAACACAAGTACTGTTCGGCTGAATAGATATCCACCATGCCCAATTCCCAAACACGTGTTTGGTTTCATGCCTCACAATGATTCCTCTTTCCTCACCATTGTGTTCCAGGACCAGGTCGGGGGATTGCAATTTCTCAGGGATGGGAAATGGGTTGCCGTTAAACCTAATCCAAACGCTCTCTTGGTTAATATTGGTGACTTGTTTCAGGTATATATATGTGCCTTCTTCCCAGCCATCCTTGTTGACTCAGGCTCACCCAAATTCACACACACGCACAACATAATTAGCTGAATGTTGTTTGGCAAGAGGGATTGGACAGAATGGGAGGAAAAATTTTTGTGAGTTGAATTTAAAAAAATTGAAGAAGTGGAGTTATAAAATTTTAGTAGAGACAAAGTGTAAGATAAGAAAATATGAAAAATTAATTAAAAACTTTTAATCTCACTTCTCTATTTTTTAAGTCCAACTCAAAAAAATTTCTCTCCGGTCCCACTTTCCTTCCCCTCCTTTCATACCAAACGTACCTATGTGTGTTTGGGAGTTGGGAAGGAAAGGGATTTGAAGGAGTAATTTTAAGAATATGTTAAAAAATTATTTTTCTTTATTTTTTTGTTCCTACGAAAAATAATTCTTTAAAACTTAGAGTATAAAAGAGGAAGGACTTTTGAAAAGTTGGGAGGATCAATTAATTAAAAATCCTTTACTTTTCCCTCAATTTTCTTAATTGATTTAAAGAGGATGAAACTGTAACTTGATGCTTTAATTTTACACAAGATTTTCATTTCGATCCCTTAATTAGTTTACAGCGTTTTTCCAAAGATGCTGACATTACAATTTTAAATATTGCCAATACAATTTCAAATGATATGTAGAGTAAGTCTTATTTTAAATGATAATAGACACAAAAAATTATCATTTGGTACTAATGATGTTAGGATTAAAATATTAAAAATATGTTTTTTATATTTACACTTTTGGCTCTAAAAAGCCTATTATATATAAACATAAATGTGATGTTTTTAATGGAAAAAAAATCTTTGTTTAACTCTTTTTCGTTCCCCTCCATTATAATTATATCCAAACAAATGTATCTCATGCAAACACATGTCTATATTCATCCATATTTGCTTGACTTCTTCCTTCACTTGATAATGAGTAGATACATTGTAAGGGGACATTTTAAATCAGATTATAGTACTTAATTTCATCATTAGGACACCTGAAAAATGCTCTTTATTGATGGACTTTTTCCATCACTAATTAAAATCATTGTTAGTGCCGAAGCAATAATTTTAATTCCTTCTGGTATCTAGTAAACCAGAAATACACAAATCACATGCATGAACTTTAGAGCAAACATATGACATATAAATATATATGTTGTATTGGTATGTACATATAAGTATTTTTCAAAAGGGACTATAATTACCCACCATATCATCATCACATATATATTCATAATGGCCAACCAACTTAATAAAATTTTCAAACACCATCAATATCTTCTTTTCGATCATTCCCAATCACCCGCCGCAAAACCAATACACATATTCACTTATAACCAAGAAAGTGACAGTAATGCTAGCTGCTCTCAGAAACGTATAGCGGGACGAATCCGAATAATTAAAGAAGAGAACAAGACCCATAAAGAGATCGCTTTCTCAGTTTACTTGCCTTCTTATTAGGCTTCTCTTCTCGGAGGAAGAAGAGACTTGAGAGAAAATATACCTGTGAAACTTGAATATATATATATATATATATGTTGCAGGCACTGAGTAATGGAGTTTATAAGAGCATAAGGCACAGGGTGGTGGCTGCACAGAAGGTGGAGAGATTCTCTGTGGCATATTTCTATAATCCTTCCTATGATGCAGTGATAGAGAGCCATGGCAGTCCCAAGGTTTACAGAAGCTTCACTTACAGAGAGTATAAGCAGCAGATTGAGAAAGATGTGAAGGAAACTGGCGATAAAGTGGGGCTGTTTAGGTTTCTTTTGTAGATGGAAAATTAAAGCTCAGCAGCGTTAAGGTTTTAGAGAGACTAATTGATAGTTATTAGTTTAATCAAATTATCGCTCTATTGTGTTGTTGTTTTAATATCAAAATCATGTAAGATAAATCATCATTACAATTTGAGTTAGTAGTAGTATAGTCATCTTTAAAAAGGCTATCATGATTCCAATTTAAGTCTTAATTAACAATATTGGAGCATAAAAGTTAATTAATTAACCCTAAAATTATATAAGAAAATCAATATCCATATGTTGTGTTTTCAATTGTAAAACTAGCATATAAATTCGAATAGCGCACCTCCAACTGAATAACAAATGAATAACAAACAGAAATTTAGTGAATGCTTGATTTGTTAATTAAAATTAAGACGGCAGAATATAATTCTAAGTGTTGACACGTTTTTATTTCAAGGATCTGATTATAAATACTTTTAACACCTTGTAATTAAAATAATAGAAAAAAAGAGCAAACTGAGAAATGCCAATAGCCAGAAGAAGGTAATTATTAAGGACCCAGCAAGTATTAATCCTAGTGAAAGGAGTTTTGATTTTTTGAATGAATTTTTTTTTGTATAAACCATAGGTATCCACCGTTGAAAGCAGTGACTAATCTCATTCGCCGATTGCCCAACACCTCGATAGGTGGGATAGTTGGCCCTGGTTATTAAGGAGATGCATGCCCAAGACAGGATTCGAACCTCGGACCTTGGTTAAGCTTGGATCAACCCGGTACCATTGAACCAACCCCGGGATTTTGAATATGAGTTTTTAAACTTGGATTTCGTATGAATACATATAACAATTTTTTTAAAAAAAAGTTACTTCGAATTAGATCCAATAATGTTAGAATGTGATAATTCAAATTACAATATGACAGGGGGTAATTAATTAGTGGTGATGATGATTGGATATATAGGACCACAAAGCATGTGAAAGAAGTTCTATCATGCCAAAGTGCAAATGGACACATCTTTTCTTAATATTTCTTTTATGCAGACAATGAGGGGACTTGAGATTAATTATTCATTTTAAAGTCCATTTTAACTGGTGGTTGTTTTGGGGTGATTTTAACCACTTGATTGGACTTGTGTGTGCCTATAGGTTCATCAAAGTAAAATTTAATTGGCTGATTAATTCACTAACACTGTCTTAAACTTTTAATGAATTACTTGTGAAGGATTTCGGGCGTACCTGGAGATGCCGAATTATGAATCTGCAGATACCCACGCGGAATACGGATCACAAGTATGGATCCGAATATGAGACACAGCAAAAGCACCGAAGGCGAGAGGAGAAGAGATGAGAGGATTCTCT
>JANTPZ010002450.1:0-18846 GCA_025593235.1 Vachellia pachyceras
TTATATAATAAATCAATGATAATAATAAAGGATGATGAAGAAAAGCAACCACCCTCACAGTAGATGAATAAGATACATGTTTTATGAGATGATGTATGTAAACCGCCAAAGATTGAGAATAAAATAGGATAGATAATTAAATAGTTAAAACATTGTGATGATTCTTTCCTGATTCTTTCTCACACGTTATTTATACAAGGATATATGTACTTTATATAATAAATAAATAATAAAAGGTTATGGAGAAAAGGCACCCATTCACACATGTTAACTATATGCCTAGCCTGACTCCCTCAATATTCCACTGTGCTCCTAGAGAACAAGACATCTCATAATGACTTTGTTCTCTTGGCTCCACACAAGGATCATTCAACGTCTTTCCAATTTTTGTTAACATGGAAGAGAAATTAGTCAAGGCTTTACAGTAGGATAAGACATGAACAAAAACTTGACAAGACACTTTTTCTTTCTTTCAATATACGTGAAAAAAAAGAAAGGCTTCCCTTTGTTATTTCTTTTTTGTAAAACATCTGAAGGAAAACGAGAGAAAGAGCACCTGCAGAATACTGACGCTAGTGCTGTAGCGCTGGAACTGGAGCGATACTGTAGTGACAGAGAGAAGAGAGCACTGTAGCGGCGGAACGTTTGTTTTCTGAAGAGGAAAGGGATGCTTATATAGAGATAGGGTTAGGGTTTTATTTTAAATAAAATAATATTATTTTATTTATTTTTTAAAAAAACGAAAATAGTTATAATATTAATAATTATTCAAAAAAATTTTTTAAAACTTATTTTAATAATAAGATAAATTTACACATGTATAAGTAAATTATTATTTATTATTAATATTTTATTAATATTTTTTATAAGTAATCAGAATTTGATTTTCTTTTAAATTTTAATTTATCATATTCTCTAACTAATTAAAGATCTAAGTAACAGATAATTATAAATCCTAAAATGAGGGTGTTACATTTTAGTTTAACAATTTATTATTCACAAGTGAAATTGAGGAAAAACAACAAAATACAGCTTGACGTGGCCTATAAATTAGTGGGAAATGTTTGCGCACTTTTTTAGGCCTACATGGAAGTTTTCAAGTTAAAGCCAATAAACTTAATACATATAAAAAAGGTAATACATATATATATGTATTATGATAAGAAACCGCCTTATATATTAAACAACTGGCATATGAGGATATATTATAGCTTGTGGTTACCCCCACTATACAGTAATGGGAAACGGTTGTGCACTTTTTGTGGATTAGATGAACGTTTTTAAGTTAAAGACAATAAAATATTAGTAAATATTGATGAAAAAATTTGGAAATAAATATATGTTGAATAGAAAATAAGAAATCATATAAATTATAAGGCAATCATATGAGGGTATGATATAGCTTGTGCATACCTACTATATATTAGTGGGAAACGGTTGTGCATTTTTTGTGGATTACTAATAAACTAAATACATATAGAAGAAAAAATAGTAAATAAATATATGTAGATTTGAAAAGTAAGAAACCGCTGTATAAACTAAACGGGAAGCATTAGTGCAAATATCATGATCAGTAAAACATGGATTTAAATTATTTAGTGTTAAGGGAAAATAATTGCAGATAGATAAAAGAAGTGCATTTGTGGAGAATATAATTATAAATGTGTTTACAAATTTGAGGTTATAAATGTGTTTTTTTTTAAAAAAAGTAGACTTATTTTTTAAAATAGCACATTATCTCCTACTTTTTAGGCATTAAAGTGAGTCTTCTATTTAGATTGTACTTTACATATTAAAATGGGATAATAAAAATTGGAAACCTTGTTTTATGACTTTAAATTTAGAACAAATAGCAAAATGACATATATTAAATAAGTCATTTAATTATATTAAATTTATTTAGATATATTTTTTGAAGTTGCTAATCTCTACATATCTTATTTTGCTAACGGTGAAAACAATATATTGAATTGGGAAAAAAGTGAACTCAATGGTAGTCACACTTGTATCCTAACATTAAGGACTTTAACTTTGTTTTCAACTACATCATTATTGTTTGAAATTCCCTCATAAACAGAAAATTCATCGATTTTTTCGAATAAGGTAGAGTTTTAACATGACATAGTTGAAGTACGTGAAATCTTAAATATCCAAAACAAACCAATAGCAAAATTGAAACCTCAACTCTTAATTTAGAAACCGTTAAGGAATATGCAGACAAAAAGCTTTATGCAGCCGGATAAATAGACGAGAAGGTTGAGGGGTTCTACAATTAAGTAATATATTAATCACTTTTGATTAAATCTATATCTATACTTCCATCTACATTCAAAATCTAAATCTACATTATAATATCCAAATCTACATTTATATTTATATTTTACACCGCTATCATGATAATCACTTTTGGTTAAATTTATATCTATAAATAAAATCTAAATCTACATTATCTAACCTTTATTATGATACGAAATTCCTTTATCACGATTCGATATATCTATATCTATAATTTAAATCTATATGTGTTTTTAACAGCTATATCTATATCATCATAACATAGCAATGCTATATCTGTTTTTAAAAGCTGTATCTATATCAATAAATCCGCAACACTTATGAAAGCATAGCAATGCATTCCCATAATGTGGGCTAGGATTAATTTGTGTGTAAGCAAACTGAATCAGTGTGGTTCGATATTAGATAAACGTGAACAAATATGTATTTTATCTGATACCAAGTACGTAGACCCAGACCTTTCTTGCTTCCTACGTGTTAATGTTGAAATTCCTTCTCATTACCTTTACCGTTCTTGCTTCCTACATGGTTGGGGTGCTATCTAATATCAGTCACTGGTAATCTTCTTTATGGACTTATTTGTGAATGATAATATGACTACACACATACAAACGTATTACTATCCACTAACTATATACTATATTATTAATACAAATCCCACATAAGTTCAATTAGGCCCAATAATAATTTAGCGAAAGTGATGTAAATGTTGTAAAAAAATATTGTTTAGCGACATTGAATATGCTACATGAAACTAAGAAATACATGCTGTGCAAAGATAAGTCTAAATAAAAGTGGATTTGCATTATTTATGCTATATTTGGGTTATTACTGCCTAAGGCCATTTCTGTGTATGTATTGGTTTTATTTAAACGTACACAATCAGTTAGCCACAAAAAATTTAATCAAATTTAATATATGGGAGCCTTAAAATTCCCATACCCAGTTGAAGTTAGTTAGCATATTAATATGTACATTTTGAAAAAAAATGTTAAAATTATGGATTAAAATGATTTTTTACAAGTTATTTTAAAAGTTAGGTGTCACACTAGCTAACAATCAAAATATGATTTTTTTTAAAATGTCCATATTAATAGGAAGAGAAACATGAGAAATTCTTTTATGATAATTAAATTTAATGCGATCTATATTTTGGAGTTGCAATTCTCTTGATAACCTATTTTTGCTAACAGTGACAATAATATATTGAATTGAAAAAAGTGACCTCAATGATAAGCACTCTAGTATTCTAACATTAAGTGCTTTAATTTTGTTTTAAATAATTCATACAAAATGTTGTCAACAAACGATATAAACTAGAATATTAATACATGAATTGTATATCATATTTGTCTACAATTTTTAAAGAGATATTAAGCCAATATCATTCTTGTTACTGCTTGGGAAGCATTAGTTCATATATTGTCAACGTAATAGTACATACTTTTAATAACTTCAGTTGAGAACATGCATTGTGGGGATACCTACATGAGCTTTTGCTTAAATACAACCTACTTGAAGCTATATATTAACTGTTCACAATGACATATTGTGGATCAATGTAGCAATTAATAAACATAATAACAATGCATGCCCCCTTCAATTTTATACACAAACAAATTACACGTTGATAATCATTTCATAGTTACAGCCTCTATGTTGTTCCTCACTAGATGCATGCATCAATTTAGCTCCGACTGGACTGAATTTATGATCACATTAGTTATGTTCTTATAACTGCTAACAACCAACTTTCCTACAATGTAAATGTAAATATAATAGGTTAACAAAATCGTGATAAGTGTTCATTTTTATCCTTAACTCAATACCTTCATATTTATTTGCCTTACAAAACTGAACCACCAACGAAGTTATTCTGCCCATACTTTTGACAAGTATCTTGTATGTATTATTTGCCACATCATCAAACAGAAGACACTTGATACTGTTGCCCCTACAAGAATGAACTACGGTCAATCACCATAACGTAGGATGTTATAAAATATGTATGATGAGAGGGTTATACCTGCAATCTAACAGTTTCAGCTTTAGAGTAGCCAAAAAAGAATCTCTTTGCTCATAAAGTTTAAGTGGCCCAAAATCAGTGATGAATCCCAAAACATCTAGGCAAGAAATATATCAGCATACATGTTTTTCGTATATGGAAAACTAACAATAAATACAACTTGTGGTACTATTTGTTGCTTTTTACCTATTAAGTAGGTTGTTAACGGTTCCTGTCTTATTAGCTTATCAAGAGGAATAACATTATAAGCATTAGTGGGTATGTCGCTTCCTTCATATAGAAGTATTTTAGAATATTTGTGGAAGAAAATAACAAATTCATGGGCACACGGCTTAAACACTGCATAGCTATCAATTGCCGTGAAATCTTGGAAATAGTATCGTCTCCCTTCTCTAATGATCATCTTGAATTTCTTAATTGCTGCAGGGTCTATAACCAGTGCTTGAATTTTCGTCATCTGCGTGATTCGAAATTAAATATTTGATATTGGGATGACACATATCGATATATCAAAAAAGGATTCAAGTAAATACTACCTCTCTATCCACCAGGATGAAGTTTAGAGTTTTAACCTCGCCTTCATATGTGTATTCAGTATCTTCAAAGATTCGAACAACTGATGCACATATGTGTTGTGTGTGGTAGCATTCCCCAACTATATTTTTAGAGACATTTCCATAAACCAATCCATGATAACCCGTTGACAAAAGATTAAAATTTAAATTTTGTAAAGGTACACGTCTTGCCATCTATGGAAGAGGCCATATACATATTCATGTTGGATTATATCTACCACGACCTGTTTTTACACATGGTCAACTATATGTAGCAATATCCCGCGTGCGGCAACGAGAAGGTCTAAAAATCCTAATCCTAGATGATAAAGGACAACCCATAAATAAAACAACTAATGTTGTGTATAAGGAAGTTTTTAACAATCTTGTAACTTAGATTACTACTATATCGTTTGATCTATACCATGCAACTCATTTAAGCCATTTAGTCAAAAAAGAATGATTGTTTGAATTATGTTCATGTGTTGGTCCACAACTACAATGTGGTTTCCATTATAGAGGCTATTAATTGTCCACTTTAATTTTAACGTTTGTTGCTTCAAATCATATTATATGTGCATTATCTACTACTTTTGTCCCTCAATACGCTATGAAGCTTAAATTTATACACAAAACATTTGTGTTATTTTCTATTAGTGATGAATATATCTACATCATATTATATTCTTTTTCAATGGATATATCTAAAAAAGTTCTACTTTGTTTGTAACAGATGTAAGCATTTACAACTCTCACTTGATTCATGGAAGATACATGTAGTGATAACATTTGTAACTTTATGTATTTCAATACTACATTAATTAATCGGGTTAAATTGCTACAATATTTTGTCTATGTTTTATACTCCTTGTAGCCATCTCCCATATTATGTACTTTGCTTACATCTATACTATGAATTCTTCATACATCGTAACTTGTATGTTACACCTTGAATTTATTTCAAAATTGAAATATCGAATTTATGGTGTTTGTCATGTTATCGGAAAAAAAATTTATGTTTTCATATATGATGTCAGAACTACTTTAACACAATCGACCTTTAATAATCTCTTATCATAAAATTGTCATAATGGAATCTATTCATCCCTGTGCATCGCACGGGTACTGGACTAGTTTTACAAATATAAAGTCTCTCAACTTGTGAGCGCGTAACAGTTTTTGTATATTATTGTTATTCTTTCTTTGAGGAGTCTCTTTCATTGAAGTAGGTAGCCATTATTTGGCTTGTTTGGTTAGCCCGTTTGGGCAGCCAAAAGCTATTCCTGCGCTTACCGAGACAAAACTCCTCTCACATATTTACCTCGGAATCTGTGTATGTTCTCCCAACGGACTATCCAAACTTACCCATTGATTATTGCATTCATTTTTAATCAATCCAACGGGTTCGTATTCATTGGGGCCAACACCATTTCCAAAGGCAAGAGATTAAACAGATAATGAAGAGAGTTCATATTTCTGGGAGTTCTGGTAAATGAAGGGGGAAAAATTTGCATCCTATTCCGTACAAGTTATTAACATGTTGCTTTCTAGATTAGTAAATGCCAGTAAGGGAATTGGATACTCTCAGTCTCTCTTCCCAAGTTGTCAATTTAGAGAGAGGGAAGAGAGCGGATAGAAATATCTCTTTTCTCTTTCTAGACAGCTGGAAAATTGATGAAGAGAAAATTGAGAGGATTCGAATCTGCTGGAGTTTGTTTGACTTGTGAATTCTTGAAGAAGCATTTCAGTTCTCCATGAGCTATTCAAGCAAATTTGCACCCAAATTCTTCCAACACCATTGTCCATTCAGATAGCTCAGTGGTCAAATGGCTTGAACCCTAAACTGTCCGGTACTGAAAAGGATACACATAGAATCAAAGGTTTTTCTATTCCTGCTTCAAATGAATCGGCATGAAGAATTGGGCAGGTCACTCAGAAGTAATATGAAGACTTATTTTTTCCTTTTATATATGTGAGAGGAGTTTTGTCTCAACTTGTGTGGGAATGCATTCCCAAACAAGCATACAGATTAGTAAGGAATAGAAGAAAAACTCAACCCAAGCAAGGCCTCAAAGAAAAGTTCTGAAGAAACTGATGCAAACATAAGAAAGTAAAAGTTACCTTGTTCTATTATGATGGATGAGCATTAATTCTATTCTCAAGATTGTCTTTCCATATTTTCCACGCCTTCCTGACCTCATAACTCATTCAATTGGTCACTTGGTATCCTTGTGTGTGCATCCAACTTCTCAACCCATTCTTTCCACGGATATCCTGATGGGTCCAAGAATTTTGAAACTTGAGGTAACATTACAGATGTGTAAAACTCTTCAGCTGGTCTGTTAATTTCTTCTGATTCAGACATTGCTAGCATTTCTGGCCTTGTTACATTTCCCGGTCGTTTTCTCAATGAAAAGTTGTTACCCCTCAAAATCAAGACTTCTGATGGCGCAAGGGGAAGGATGATTCGTGCAAACTTTGACAGTGACAGTTGTAGAATGTCCCTAGGCAATAATTCACGTTTCACTGCCACAGCTGTCCCAATCATTTTTCGTATCTGGTGAGAGAATAAAATGATGTAATGCTTGAGAAGGAAAAAAACAACACAGGCACATCTAAGTTAAGTCTGTGAAAGAGAAACACAAGATAATGATGATGAATGGTCCAATAAAGGGACGACAGATCAGCACAGGGGTCTTGAACAAGTGATGAAGGGTGTATATTTTTGCACCTGACCATTTCGGTCAAAAAGCTAAATATTGTAAAGCACAAGAGGTAATGACAAGTTTTGTCACATAATATAAATTACTTCAGCAGAGGTCATAATTTACTTTATGCTAGCATTTTTGCAGATCAATATTATTCATGCCTAAAGAGTAACCACAAATGCAAGCTAGTGCTAATGCAATTGATCTTCAATTTTTAAATGAATAGTAAGGGCTCAGGAATTACTACTAAAATTATCAGGCTGGGAACATAGTTGAGGATGAAAGAGCTAGATATGCATTGTGAAAGGGGATCAAATCAGAAAGAGGCTATGAGGTGAAAGCTCGAAAAGCAAGGAGAGGATGTGATTAATAAAGTAAAAGAAATGCCACAAACATTGACGGCCAGATATTAGCATTATATACATATGTTTGCATGCAGATAGAGCCTCAACGACAATAAATGAAGGGAAAATCATTAGAAGAAAGGAAAAATGGTGTAAAACGGTAACAAATGAAGTATACAGAAGAAGAAAAAAATTAAAGGAGAAAGAAAAGTGACGCCAGAGGATCATTTTGCCCTCTTCAAGGGCCAATTTCTAGTAAGTCTTGTAAAAAAAGGAAAAATGAAACAAATTGTGGCTCCTTTGGAAACAAATGGATAAAAAGTTCTCCAAGGGTCAGAAACTGAAGAATGATAAGAAAACAAAGATCTACCTGATGCAACATGAAAGACTCTCCCCATATGGAGACTTCAACATAATTGTATTTACGCATTACTTCCAGATTTCCACAAGAGCAGCGAAAAACTTTTCTGAAATGAGAAGCACTTAATCCATCTGCTTCATCAGGTTCAAACAACCATTTTGCACGAACTAAATTAGAGCTGCGATAATGCAAATTATTATTATTGCTAGAGCCAATGGAAGGTTCCCCCAAATCACAAATCTCAGATGACTGCTGGTTGGGCCTCATTACATTTGTTGTAAATGCGTCATCAATTTGAAAATTCTCTCCATCAATATCACCTTCTTCAGATTCAGAGTCTGATGAGATCACTTTTGATGACATGCCACTCTCTGATGAAGACTGTCTATGAGGAAAATGTTTCCTATACCTGGATCGTGCTGTGTAGTTATGAAAAGGATGTTCTCCCTATGAAAAATAGATATATTAATCAAAGAATGCTAATAATGTCAAAGTAACAACATTCATACGTAAAACAAACACTGCACAGAACGTAAAAGAAAAGTTCACAAGATTTAAAAATGACCAATCCCACACACCTCAAATGCATTTAAAATATCATTAAATTCTGATATGTGATAATCAATCTCATCACTGCTAGAGTGGCTTCGGATGCCAATAGTATCGGAAGGAAGGAGGTAGGAATACCTTCTCAAATTACACTCCCTCCTCGGATCAAAGCTCCTAAGCTCAAGAGACAAATTAAATTAACAAGGGTGAGAAAATAAAAGAAGAAACCTACAAGTGCTCCGGCATAATAATAGAATTTCATCATAAAAACCTCTTGCTTTCATTAACTTCCATTAGGAATAGCAATAGAACAAATTTCAACCATGCATATTGTGGTAGTTGATAAAATACCAATCTTTCCATGAATAAGAATACTATAGGGATAAGTCAAAAAAAGGAGGGAAAAACAAACTATGTTAATATTGAAATGAAGGATTTTCATGGTGACCAAGACACTTTACAGATTCTTCTATATTATGAATATGAAGCAGTGAACTTATCTCAAACCTTACCTTTGTGAAGGCATAATGCTAAAAACTTTGATGTCTGATGGAAGATGGGAGTTGACATGGTTTGCAAGGACAAAGCCATAAGGGTCTCCGCACCATGCATTTTCTGGAATTTCCATTTTAAAGGATATCACTGTTGCCAGAGAGTGAACCTAGACTAGATGAAATAAGAAATCTTATCCTTCATGCAAACTGAAAACCAAATCGAAAGCAAATTACATCAAACAGATGGGATAATAAATTACTCCTTTATCAGTTCGGCTGCTTCTGGCCCATGCAATTTTTTGCAGATCCCCAAAATTACTGTCTCGGATGCCACCAGCTTTGAAAATGGCAGTTTCTAGTTCTTTCTCAACAGCTACAAATTTAAAACTACAATCTTTGTAAGATCCGAACCACACTAGAAGGGCAGATTACAACATAAAATACTCTATGTCCAAGCCATTTTATCCCACAAGACAAGAAGAGTCGTATAAACTATAGATTAATTAATTTTAAAACTTGTAGAGTAATTGCTTTTTTGGCTATATCTTCAAGCATTTTACTTTACTGCTCGCATACTTCTGAAGTTAGAAGTCATAGAAGTTTTTACAATTTTTCAAGGACAATCACTAAATTGGTCCTTCCAATATCTTACGGTCGCCAATATCAACCAGACAGAGTATTAATGTACAGAAAGAATGAGAAGCATACTTGATAATGAATGTTCATCTCGCTGCATTTGGAGACCTGCAAAAGAAAGCGGACGAAATATTGGAAGCTCAAGCATCTGAATTCGGGGACAAGATATGATAGCAAATGATTGATACTCGTGCTGAATTCTTACCCCTGTAATTTGTTCCCACGTACCCAATCCGCATAACAACCTTTTTCTTGCGGGCAGGATCCCATTTGAAATTTGATTCTGAAGGAGGGGGTTGCGTTGAAGTTTGAGTCGAAACGGAACAACAACAGACCCATCTCCAGCGGGAAATGGGGTCGGAGCTTAGAAAAGGCGGGTAAAGGGTTTTCGTTAACAGGGGGAAGACAGGGAATCGCAGGCTTGAAATAGCCATTGTTTTCGAAGAAGACTGAGCGCGAACTGTGAAGTCAGATTTCGCCCTCGGCTTAAATAACCGCCATGCTCGAGAATAATATACAACTTGCTTGAGTTGAATCCGTGAATTCGGTCGTGAAATTTCCTTCGGAAGATTGCTCTTTCTTGCTGAGATGCTCGGGATTTTGGGCACGTGTAGTATGAGATCTTTTGACTTTTTTAGATGAAGAGAGGTATTGAGTATTCACCCAGTAAAATAGCTTATTACATCAATTTAATTTAAAAGATTATAATTCTTGTCCTTAGCCATTAATTTTTTTGAGATATTAAAAATAAAATAAAATAATTAATTATATATATATATATATATACATACACCAACATACTTATATTTATTATATTATATGACAGTTTATACATCAGTCAAATTAGTTTAAAAAGAAATAATAATTTTACAAGTTAATTAACTTCATTAATTTCTTTAAAAAGTTAACCAACTCTTATATTAATATATGAAGTAATATGTCATAATTATTTTGTACTAGTTATTAAGATTCATTTGGCCTTTTTGTTTAAATAAAATAAATTAATTTAAAATATTTATTTATGTGTATAATTACATTATATATTATTTTATCACGTAAATTAATTTAAAAAAATGATTGTTTGAGCAAATTTCAATAAAAATAAATTAAAAAGGATTCAAAGTGCCAAGAGCGAAGAAGGAAAAGGTGGGCTTATGGATGTTGCTCAAAACTGATGATACGAGTTGTACCAATGGACTTGTTGAAATACAATGATATTCAAATGAGCCAAAGCGAGAGAATAATGATCATTAGTTCGAAGAATGTACGAGAGTAATGAGAATTTTTCTAGAATGCAAAAAAGTGTCTACAATATAGGATAAAATGCAAATAAATAGGTTATCTTCATCAACCGTCCCACGTTTATCCTATCTACCCTTCTTTGAGAATATATGCCCCGTTTAGTACGCGAAATTGATTTTGATGGAATTGAAAGTGGAATTGGAAGTGGAAGTGAAGTGAGATTAAAAGTTTGTTTGGTATGCTGGAAGTGGTGGGGTAATATTTTGTATGAAAAGATTAATATACCCTCTCACACAAAAAATTCACTTCATCACCTCCACCGTCGTCAACCTCGCCGCTTCCAGCCACCACCATTGTCAACCTCCGTCGACCTTCGTCAAGCTCAACCATGGAAGTCTAGATCTCGAGCTCCATCAACCTCCGTCGCGCTCCGTCGCAAGCCTCCGTCGCAAGTCCAGAGCTCGACCTCCATCGATCTCAAGCTCCATCGACCTCCGTCGCAAGCCATCACAAGCCTCAAGCTCCAGCCCTCGAGCTTCGTCACAAGCCGTCGCAAGACCTCCGTCGCGCTCCATCGCAAGACCTCTATCGTGCCTAATCGAAGAGATGGGGAGAGGGAATGGCAAAATGGTAAAAAGTCTATTTCCATGGAACTGGAACTGGGTTCCAAGGGGGGAAGGTTGGAACCCAGTTCCAGCCTTTTTGGATTTCATGGAACCCACTTCCATGATACCAAACAGACCACAATTCCACTTCCTAACCCCCGTTCCATGTAACCAAACGGAGCAATATGGATTAGATGTTAGATATGTAGATCTAACCGTCTAACCCAAAATCTTGAGGATGAGCAACACGATAGGGTCTATTAGAAAGCTTTCACGTGGGTCTCAAATTAGTTTGAACCAAAGTCATTTTTTAGCATACAATGATATTTATAAATGACTAAAATATACTTTTATTCCTTTATGTTTGCGTTAGGTATTATTTTAGTTCTTTAAGTTTAAAAAGTGTACTTTTAGTCCCTCGAACTTAACGCCATTAGTCTCTCTTAACGGAAATTGATGACTTATCGAATTTAATTGATGACTATGCAATAAAACGTTAACAAAGCATACTCACATTTTAATTTTAATTTAATAATATAATAAATTTGATATTTTAAATTTTGTAAAATAAAAAAGATTTAAAATAATAGTGTTAAGTTTGATGAGTCAGCAATTTCCGTTAAGAGAGACTAACATCGTTAAGTTTGAGGGACTAAAAGTGCACTTTTTAAATATAAATGACTAAAGTGAAACCTAAAACAAATATAAAAGAATAAAAATATACTTTAGCCTTTATAAATATAATAATGCATTTAGTTTCCTTAATATCTCAACAAAATTTAATCAATTTTTATAATAATGATAGAAAAACTACATGTTTATTCTTTTAAATCTACAACAAATTGAGTTTGATTGTTTAAACTTATAAAGTGCATGTTTAGTTTTTTTATTTTAACAATGTTAACTGTTTTAAAAAATGCTGGGTTTGATTTTATAATTAAATACTGAAAATGATGCATGGGTTTTAATTTTATGCACTAATTTATTTTTTGATAGATCATGCTTTAATTTACAGGAAAAGCGATAAAATACGAGTTAATTTCTAAAAATAAAAAATTTCGTAGCCAATAGTTGAAAAAAATGAAGCCCCTATTGGTTCCGGACTTCCGGTTCTGGCCGGGCACCATCCGGGTATTCGTTAGGGCCCATTTAGTTCTTCCGGACTGTCGACATGTCCCAAAAGAAGGAAAAAAAAAAACGCAAGTTGCCAATCTTGCTTGCCGCAGTGTTTGTTCGCTTTCATGTAGCCAAGCCTCCGAGCTGCCATCCTCCTCCCTATCTATCCCCTTCCTTCGTTGAACCCTTCAAGCTTCTCAGCTCCACGCTGGTTCCTTTCCCAGAAGGAGCCATGAATCCTTCCAATCTCATCACATCCCCTTCTCAGCACCACTCTTCTTCACTTCCCTCTCTATTTCTCAATCCAAATCCTCTTCTCATCAGAACCACTTCTACTCTTCACAAACGCCGCCGTTTCAGGGTCTCCTTCCCTCGCAGTTCATCGGCTTCCCATGACCAACCTGCGCCCCCGCTTGCCACATCTATTATCGGAGCTCAGGAGGAGCTCAAGGGAATTGAGCTTGTCGTTGACAAATTATCGCCGCCCCTGAGGTTGGCCACATCTGCCATTATCGTTGCTGGAGCTGTGGCTGCAGGATATGGGTTAGGTTTTCAGTTTGGTCGGAGCCGAAATGCTGCCATTGGTGGTGCTGTGGCACTCGGTGTGGCCGGCGGGGCTGCTGCTTACTCTTTGAATGCTTGTGCCCCACAAGTTGCAGCCGTGAATTTGCATAATTATGTGGCTGGGTTTGATGACCCTGCTCGGTTGAAGAAGGAAGACATCGAGAGCATTGCAAACAAGTAAGTGTCGACGGTAATCAACTGTTTTCTCCCCGTTGAATTAGCTAAACGGTGTTACGAAACTGATGAAGTTGTTAGTGCCCAGCTAGGTTTGCTAAACGGGTTATATCTGCTTAAAATTGTAATACCGACGAAATTGTAGCTTAGTACTGGCGATTCTCTGGGCGCGACAGTATTAATTCTTCCAGTGCTTTTGGGATATTAGTCAAGTGTTTTATTTCTGTTACTTTAAACTTCGTAGCGAGTAGTCGTTTTATTTTGATAGTAATAACGTCAGCAGATTTCTGTATGCTTTATTTTGCTATTAACTCATTTTTTGATTCTTTTTTCATCTGAATTTTCAACTTTTTTATTTTGAAATGATTAATCTTTCAGGTACGGTGTCAGCAAGCAAGATGAGGCATTCAAAGCTGAGATTTGTGAGATATATAGTCAGTAAGTAACAAACTCAAATTCTACCAAGTTTCCTGACTTGGTGGCTTTTAATCTTATCAATTTTTTGCACATGCCAGTGATATTATGCATGAAAAAAAAGTTATATTTGACTCGGATTTCCTGAAAGGGTACTGAATTTTGTTTCAAAATATTTACGTGCATTGATTTGCCATTCAGGTTTGTCTCTTCCGTGCTTCCTACTGGTGGCCAGGAACTTAAAGGTGATGAGGTTGATAGGATCATTAACTTCAAAAATTCTGTAGGAATTGATGATCCAGATGCTGCTGCTATGCATATAGAGGTATCCTTGTACTAATTATGTGTATACCTGTGGTTATTGGGTATATTTATTAATGTTGGCGGAATGGAAGCAGTTCTGTGTCTTACGGGTTTGGTGCTTCTTCACCTTCAGATTGGCAGGAAATATTTCAGGCAAAGACTTGAAGTTGGTGACCGTGATGCTGATATTGAGCAACGTCGGGTAAGTCTACTATACTACCATCTTGACTATATAAAAGAAACCCTTAGGGCTTTAAGTTAAATTTTGGAGCTTGACTTCTGTTCTTGAGTCTTAAGTGCAGGCATTTCAGAAGTTGATATATGTGTCAAATCTTGTTTTTGGAGAAGCATCATCTTTCCTTCTACCTTGGAAGCGGGTTTTCAAGGTCACTGATTCCCAGGTATTATTATTGCTTGTCATATCTGGCTGCCTTGTGTAATGTGCAACTAGCCCATTAATGTGATGAGATCACTGTATATCTTCATGCGCTTTGAAAAGAAGGAATTTTTTTCAGTGTGAATTGTATTTTTCTGTTGTTTTTGTTATGCATATGATCTTATTTGTTCTGATTTGTGCATCCTCATTTTTCTTTTGTCATCTTGATGGTCTCTTTTTCTTCTGATGATGATCTGTTAATACTCTATTCTTCAGGTTGAGGTAGCTATTCGTGATAATGCCCAGAGATTGTATGCTTCCAAGCTGAAATCAGTTGGCAGAGGTATTACGTGATGTATCTATGCCTTTAATAATCATTAATGCAATGAAAAGTTTTGAGCATTTTGTTCTCAATCCTCATGTTGAGCTGGCACAGTGTATTTATTTACTAAAATATGCTCAACACTCATGCCAAGATAGTAGGAAGCTACTTTGGTTCACTTTTAGTTTGTTTCTTAGCAAAGCCTCATACTTGAGAATTTTTATTTATTATCATTTTTAACAGAGTAATCTGACTTGTGGGAGTTTATTATGTAGTTTTTTAAACAATAAATTCTTGGCAGATATTGATGCAGAACAACTTTTTGCAATCAGAGAAGCACAACTTTTATATCGCCTTTCTGATGAGGTGCCTTTTCGAACTCAAAATTTTCAGCGATACAACTTTTCTTTGACTGCTAGTATGTTTGTTGTGGTGGTATATTCTACTGCTTATTAAACAAGGGGATTGTTTTTTTTCCTTTGAAGCTTGCTGAGAGCTTGTTTAAGGAGCGTATGAGGAAATTGGTTGAGGAAAATATTTCAGAGGCTATTAGCATACTTAAATCTCGCACAAGAGCAGTGTAAGATTGCTTCTTCGTTAAAAAAAGTCGTTCTTTAATGAGCAATGTTGTTGGATTTTGCCTAACTTCAATGACTGATCTTGAATATTATGCTGATCCCCAAAAGTACAAATTCTCGCAAAATAGTGAATTCGGTATTGTTTTGTTCTTGGCTTTTATTGTTGCTGATATAAGCAATTTAAAAATGTGGAATTTTCACCTTCTAAACGATTTTGAGTTGTCCAGTCCTGGAGTTGGTCAGGCAGGGGAGGAGCTTGATAAAACACTGGCATTCAATGATTTACTTGTCTCATTAAAGAATCATCCAGATGTTGATCGCTTTGCCCGTGGTGTTGGTCCAGTTTCATTAATTGGTAAGTTTCATAACTATCTGTTTTTTGTTGTTTTTTCTCCTAAGCTTTGAACCTAAATTCTTGATATTGGCTTTTATGGATCTTTGGCATAGGTGGGGAGTATGACAATGACAAAAAAATCGAGGACTTGAAACTACTTTATAGAGCATATGTTACAGATGCCTTGTCTGGTGGTCGTATGGAAGATAACAAGGTAAATGATCAATGCAGTCACTATAAACCATGGACTTTCGTACCTGTATTCTCTTTATAAATGATCTCTGGAAGTTGAATTTGGGCAAGCTGTACTGTTATATTCCAAAGTTATTTGATTGAATAATTTTTCTTCAACATTTTGAAGTGCTATGAAGAAATGTTACTTTATGATTAGGTGATGCTTTTGTTATTGATAAAAACTCTGAACCTGGACCTATATTGAATGGTAATATCCTTGCTTAACGTTTCTGTTTTACAATATCCCTCTTTCTTTTGTTTCAGGTTACTTCATTAAATCAGTTAAGAAATATATTTGGCCTGGGCAAACGTGAAGCAGAGGCCATTACACTTGATGTTACTTCAAAGGTATATCGGAAACGACTTGCCCAGGCTGTTTCAGGTGGTGATTTAGAAATGGCTGATAGCAAAGCAACATTCCTTCAAAATCTTTGTGATGAATTGCACTTTGATCCGCAAAAGGCCAGTGAAATTCATGAAGGTAGATTTTCTAGAATACTTGCAATGGTCTAGGTATCTGGTATTTTACGATATGACTGCATTATGAAGAATATTATATATGCTTGTGATATATATATATATAGCAACTTTGGCCTAATTGTTGCGAGGGAGATATTAAGTTGTGATATCATACTCAATAAATTAATTATTGATAACATGAAAAGAATTATGGACCTTGATGTTGTAACCAAATAATAGCACAAATTTTGTTACTATTATTCATGTGAAACAGTTATAGTTCATAAAACAACAGATTTGCCTGTTTGTCAGCAGCCAGAACACTGAAACAGCTAGAAAACATCATCAAAAGAAACATAAAGATAAACAGCATCATTCAGTCAGCTTTCCTCTTTATTTTCCTTCGTAGGCTTGGAGACTGGATATTGTCGGGTGTAGTAAACTAGTAATCATTATTTGTTGTGAAGGTCAAGGTCAGGTTTTTGCATAAAGCGTTTATTTTCTCTTGTCGCTGTCACTTTATTGTATGAGGATCTAACAATAGATTTTTTGTTTTAAGAAATTTACCGGCAAAAGCTTCAGCAATGTGTGGCTGGTGGAGAGCTCAGTGAGGAGGATGTTTCTGCCTTGCTGAGGTTGCGTGTGATGCTTTGTATACCTCAACAGACTGTTGAAGCTGCACACTCAGATATCTGTGGAAGTTTGTTTGAAAAGGTAATAATGTTTCCTTCTTCCTTTCCTTTTGCTGGTTTATATTCATATTTGTAAAAGGACATCTATATCCTGCTATGTAAAATTCCAATCTCCGTTAACTATTCAGCAATATGAGTATCTCATCTGTGATTTGTCTCCCTGGTAGATCGATCTCCCAAGGGGATTTAGGCAAAAGGACCCTATGTCCCTGAGAGATTTTCTTGTGGACATTGTGATGATGATGCACTCATTGAATACCAGCATGGAGATCAAGACCCAAGAAATATGCTGAATTGATTTCCTGGAATTTATGTCTGATTGCTGGCCGAACATATTGTCATTGCTCCTTCTCATGATAGAATCTGTTTTAAAATTGCTAGCATGCTGTGTGGTTTTGGATTTTTGGCGTGCTTGAAAATATTTAGTCAATTTGCTTGGCTTTGCCTTTTTTAATTTTTTGACATGTATCCACTCACGTTTACATAATCTTGTTATTTTTCAATTTGTGCTGGACATGCCTTTCGGGTTGGTTACTTTTCCAATTATTTTGTTCCCTAGGTTGTCAAGGAAGCAATTGCATCAGGGGTTGATGGATATGATGCTGATATCAAGAAATCAGTGAGAAAAGCAGCACATGGCTTGCGATTAACTAGGGAAACTGCCATGTCAATTGCAAGCAAGGCAGTGAGTATCCATTTGTCAGGAATTTGATGGCCATTAATTTAATTTTGAATTAGACTTAGTGTCCCTGCTATTCTGTTTTGATGATGATGATGGTACAGGTCAGGAAGATATTTATCAACTATATCAAACGAGCACGAGCAGCTGGAAGCCGTACAGAGTCTGCAAAAGAACTAAAGAAGATGATAGCATTCAATTCCTTGGTTGTGACTGAGTTGGTGGAGGACATCAAAGGGGAGTCTGCTGCTGACACATCAACTGATGAATCAAAGGAAGAACCTGTTGAGGAGGAAGTGGCACAAACTGAAGAATATGAAGAATGGGAAGAATGGGAATCCCTCCAGACACTTAAGAAAATAAAACCAAACAAAGAACTTACTGCAAAGATGGGGAAGCCGGGTCAGACTGAAATAACCCTTAAAGACGACCTTCCAGAAAGAGACCGAACTGACCTTTATAAGACGTACTTGCTTTTCTGTCTAACTGGTGAGGTGAAGAGGATTCCATTTGGTGCTCAGATAACTACAAAGAAGGATGATTCGGAGTATGTCTTTTTAAATCAGCTCGGTGGGATCCTGGGTTTGAGTGGTAAAGAAATTGTAGAAGTACATCAGAGTCTAGCTGAGCAAGCTTTTAGGCAACAAGCTGAGGTAATCTTGGCTGATGGACAGTTGACCAAGGCCAGGGTGGAGCAGCTTAATGATTTGCAGAAGCAAGTAGGATTGCCTGCAGAATTTGCCCAGAAGGTAATCAAGAGTATAACCACCACAAAAATGGCAGCTGC
>JANTPZ010002451.1:0-17086 GCA_025593235.1 Vachellia pachyceras
TTTTTTTTTTGCCTTGATGTTGGGTGCACATACAATATTTATAAAGTATTTTAGGCATTTAGCATATCAAGTCGTCAAATATTTTGATTATTTGTTTATCTTCAAAATGCTCCATTCAGACCTTATATAGATTATTTTAATCATGATATCTTGATGCAAATATTTTTATGTCTCTAAAGCAGGTTTCACTCTGTAATTAAACAGAAATTATTCTAGAAATATATTGATGACTATTTAATTACCAAAATAGAACATATTTACATGTATTGATTAATTAGCAATAAAATGGATGTCATATTAACAATCAAGCTTTTGGAATCAACTGGTAATAAAGAGTTGATCAAGCTTAACCAATAATATAATAATCGAGCTTTAGGCATGCAACTACGATGATTGCACGCAGACTCTTGGCCAATGTTTCAGCTAATCAAACAATGTGATGTTAGGATATATGGTGATATGATCTAGAAAATGAGTCAAAAACCAGTTGATTCATAAAAAAAAAAAGATGCCATGTTATGTAAGATTCAAATGTCATGTTTTTTTTTTTAAAGTAACTCTAGTTTTTTATATTCATAAATATGAATGTATGCAGTACATTTGAAGGAAAAATTTAAAATAAAAAAATGATGAGCGTAGTCTGAGTAGATATGTTTATATTTTAATATTTTTAAATAGATAAAGAAATTGAAATTAGTGAAGTAATTGGAAGCTTGCAAGCCAATCCTCAACTAATATATGTCCAGTGGTCGGGCTTCAAAAATAACATAACTTCAAGATAGACGACTCTTTTAGGCCTAAGCCGGGAACGGGTGGGACAACACTAGCATATATTAGCAATTGTAATCATAAATAGTTTGGCTTAATTAATTAATGGAAGTTGGGTTTAATGAAATATTAATCCTAAATTAAAGTTTGAATATCTATTGAAAAAATGTTTATGTATTACCCAACAGTATCTTGAATATAATTACTTACATTAAAAATATACATGTGATCATGTGCAAGTCTTTTTCAAAACTAACATACAAGGCTCGAACTAATTTGAAGGTAAATAAACATAGATAACATAAAAAAACCACTAAAAATTGCCTAAAACAATATATGTTTTGTAAAACATTGTATAACATTTGAGAAATGAAATGCATGGGTTATAACTTGTTGATATGTAATTTATTATATATTTTTAATATAATACACATAAATATATATATATATATATATATTATATACATGAAATAAAAAAAAAGAAATTTTATATAAAGCTATTGGCCGATTTAACTTCAAAGAGTCAACCCTATAGGGTTTTTGTTAGGTTTAAATTCTTGCATGTTCAATGTTTTGTGTTTAGATTATCAATTTTGTACTTTGTGGCTTGACATGGTTTCCATTGTGATGCTAATCATATTTTAATCCTTTTAATTAGAGCAATTTTAGCATTAGTGTTAAAAACTTTCATGTTCAGTTTTATGTATACTTTCCTATAAGTAGTTGACGTCTTCTGTGTAAAATGATCATATGTGTTGCTCTATATCGTAGACTTCTAGTAATAACATTTTATTAATATATTTAATATTTTATTAAAAAAAGATAAAAAGTATATTAAGATTGATGTTGGTGTAAGCGGTTTATGGATTAGTTATATTATGGATTAGTTATGTTTCACAAATTTCAACTTTTTCTTGTTTGTCTTCATACCCTTTCATGCATGACACGATTCAACAACACCAAATGACGGCATGAATTCCCATATAAAATTTTCTAAATATCCTTAATTTAAAATCTGAAAAATGGAAAAAAAATGGAAATGACAACAGGTGAAACAAATAACAGTTTTATTTTTATTAAATGATCACACAAACTAACTAATAAGACAATGACAACGAATTTGACTAAAGGTGATCAAATTATTTCACCAAAAACAAAATGAATTTCACAATGCTCATAGAAATTTAATAAGAATCAATCTATATTCTAAGAATCTTTTTGAGATCATTTATATATTCTGTGATCTCCAGTTATATATCTTTCTCCTGTTATGAAACCAAGGGGAAATAAACCTCTTTTACTTACCCTTCTCATTCTCTTTCCTATTCATAATAATGTGTGCATTTGGAAATTCGTTGGGAGTGATTTTATACAAGCCGAGGTAAGTATATGAGAGGGGTTTTATCTCGATTTACGCTGATGTGATTAAAATCAATTTTCCAAACATGCAAAATAACATGAATATTGAATGGCTCATATTTGGTTTTTTATACAATTACTATAAA
Organism: Vachellia pachyceras; assembly: GCA_025593235.1. NCBI lineage: Eukaryota > Viridiplantae > Streptophyta > Magnoliopsida > Fabales > Fabaceae > Vachellia > Vachellia pachyceras. Next base: position 2,274 of record JANTPZ010002451.1, read on the forward strand.
AAATTGTTAGATTATCAAGGGAAAGACAATATACCGATCAATCAAAAACATTTATTCTCTTCTCCAATTCAAAAAATAAAATAAAGTTGAGAATAGCAATCCAATCACGCATGACCTATCAAATCGTGATGAGCAATGAGGTTGGACCTACTAAGTGCTGGAGGAAGAAGTTTGAAAGATCAATGAGTTTGGATATAGAGGAAAAGGTTAGTTCCCTGTAACATGATGGATCAATATTTAAAGTTTTGCTAAGAGATATAGTTACATTTAATATTTGATAGCGTTTTGAACATGATTGTCTCGATCAGAACAGAGAGGTGCCTTACTAATAAATAATAAGGAAGGTTGAAACCCATCGTCTGTGGGTTCAATTGGCGAATGGATTGTGCCAGCGTTCTCACCTTAAAGGGAGAGGGTTCGATTCCGGGGAAGGTCATTTAGTTGTGGTTCTAGTCGCGGTACTTGGGGAGGCATCTCCGCAACTTAGTGAAGCTAGGTTGACCTACCGGTGTAACTAGATCTAAAAGGGCTTGCTTGGCTGGCTACCATGCCCACAAGAACAGCTTCCAGTGGATCATAAGTTACGGATCCTACCCTTAAATTGTGGATGAGTCCAACCCCTTTCCTAAAATTTCTTCACCAAAAAAGGGAAGGTTGAAAGTGTGGCAAAAGTGTAGGGCTGGCAGGGGCATGTTGTGCCAGCCTCTAAAATGGCTGTGTGGAAGAAAGTCAAAAGGCAAAGGAGAGACATGGCGTGACGTTAACCCATCTGGACCCTTCATTTCATTACGCCATCCTCCATCCTCCACGTCTCCCTGTGGGCCCCAGTCAACCTTTACCTTCCCCAACGCCCTAACCGCTACCTTCCTCTCTCCTGCTTCACCCTTCCCTTAACATGTATTTAAATGTTACCTCACGGAATTAACGTACGAGCTTGGCCTTTTTTTCCAAAAAAAAAAGAATAAATAAAAAAATTAATCATTTAATATATTTATTAAATATTTTTTCTAAAATAATTTATCTAATTTATAAATTGATATATAATCTAATATATAAATACGTTATAGTTGAGCAATTTATTTCTTTTTTAAATCTTCGTCAAAAGTTAACCGACTATTTAATAAAAATTTAAAATATTATTAAATAATTTTTTAGAGTTTGGGGGTTAATGGTTGGCTGGAGAAGGAATGCCATTTACGTCTTGCGATAAATCTCATCACGTATTCATATTTTACTTTATTTGTATTCTCTCAACTTTTATTCATTGCTTACTTTATTTTTATTCATCACTTAACATGGGACTATCTTTGAGCCCATAATTTTTAGGCGCAGTTATTCTCTTTACTACCTAGTCTCTATTTTTTTTTCAACATCATTTCATAGATTTTTTATTATTTTTTCTTTTACAAATTAAAAAATTGTGGGTGAAAGTGAAACGACCAATATCTAACCTGAGGGGATGAAATTATAGGAATTTACAACTTAATTTTCCATAGTTTATTTTGCAAATAAGACTTTGTTTGTAGTAAAAAAAAAAATAGCCCTCACCTGCCAATCCTTCACATAATGAAGAGCAAGAAAAGAACAATGAATTGTTCAGAGAGTAAGAAGAAAGGTGATGGGCCAAGGCCCACTGACATAGCCTGTTTTGTGGGTAATGTGAGTGTAAGAGAGTGAAGGTTAGGGCATTGTTAGGGTCTGGGGAAAAGCAAGAAAGACACCAAGATATATTAGTCTAAATATAAGGTAGCTTATTCAAGCATTTTTTTTATCAAATACATAATTAATTAGGCCATTATAGTTTTTTAATCTTTCTGTCGTGTAATTATAATTTCACCAACTATAACTATGCAAGCATAGCTTCACATGAGTTTTAATCGGACATCGTAGTTTCATATGAATGATAAAAAAAAGGGAAATTTATTGGTAGGTCCTAAATAAGAGACATATTTATGGAAAGGTCCCAACATTCAAAATATTTATTGGGAGGTCCCAAGGCACCATTTGGGAATTAATTTTTGAATAGAAAAGACCACTATGCCCTTGTTGATTGAAAAAAGGGGAAAACAACTTCTTTATTCATTTTCTTGATTTTGCTCGTGGGTGCTTGTTGTTTGCGATGGAGGAGGCTACACAATTGCCCAGTGAGATGAGAGCATTGGAGTGTCTCGGTAAAGGTTTCGATTTCATCAGTGATTTACTATTGATGGTTTCTATGCGATTTTGCCTTAAATGATGGTTTCTGTGCATTTTTGCCCTAAACGGTGGAGAACTTGTTCTGTGCGATTTTGCCTTGTACTGCTAGTTTGAGGAAAGGTTTCATGTGGGTTTAACTATTTTATGTTAATTTATTGTTCTCAACTTTGAAGGGGAAGCTAGTAACATGCAATGTGTAGTAAATGGAAATGGTTGAAAGGTATTTGGATAGGTTTTAAATGGTGTGGTATGAAGTAGGATGTTGTGTGCTCTGTTTTGGTGTTATGTGTGGTGTGTGTATGGAAAAAATGGTGATGTAATGAAGATGGAGGTGTGTGAAGATCTGGAACGGAATGGTAAAATGTAGTAGATGGGGTTGTCCATATAGGCCGCGACAGTTGTCAATATGGCTGCCGAGGTTGTCAATAACAACTATATGACTGCTGGATTGGTTTTATTGTAGATTCATAATTGGTCAATTTTAGTACAGGTTGGGGCTGAGTGTGTGGGTATTAATGTAATTATCTCTTGTATTTCTTTATAGTTATGGTGCTTGAAGGGTGACTTGGTGCAACTACGATTAAAGGAGTTTCAGAGGATATCCGATGTGATAAAGGGGACCGAATCTGCTTCAAATCCGATATGCTTGAATTCAACCAGGTGGGTATCTCTCTTTTGTATCTTTCCTTTGCAAGTAATTCACGCTCTCATAACGTGCTATTTTGATTCTAAAATATCATAAGAAGGTAACGCTAGTGATGGAAAATGTTTGCGAGCTAACTATAAGGTATGATTTTTCTGAGGAATTGAAGCTACCTACACTCGAATTCTGCAGAATGCAGTTGCATTCCAGGCGTTTAGTGTATCCTATACTTATTTAGACATGTTTATTTTTGAGAGCAATTCAAACGTGTTTACTTATTTTAATTTTGATTGCTAACTTGTCCTAGAGGAATAATCAAATTTGCAAGCTTACAAAGGCTTATTCCTCCTTACATGTTACCAAAAGTTTGCTCTGCTGTCTTTTGTGGTAATGAGGAGGAGCCAACTGATATAAAATCTCATATAGTAAAGTTTGAACATAATAATCTGCAGTATCTTTTAGACATGGTCCTTGCAAGCATCCAGTTTATGTCAAATGGTGCATATATGAGTGAACTGTGAACATTTTAAACAGGGGAATAATCTTGTTGGATATAGTAACTGAAGTTGGGAGCAATTGATAATTGTGATTTTCGGTTGATGAGTGCTATATTCATGTAGGTTCCTGAAGTCTTCAATCGTGTGATGCAATCAAGCACAAGAAATGTGCTATATTGTGGTTGGTGCTCAACTCGTTAGCAAAGGGAGTTGGCCAAGAAATGCGCTTCATCTACGACTTCTCTTCACTCATATTCCGAACTGTAGTATCTGAAAGACGGAGTGGATTGCAGCACCAGATGCTTCAAACAAGTCATGTCTATACTATATGAGGAGCTTAATTGACAATTCCTTGTTTAGGTTTTTTTGTACAAAAAATTATGTAATTCCATATTTAATCAATGGTTATTACGTGCAATTCTGCTGTGTTCATTGAGTTGTGAGTTATAAGTGTATAATGTCCAAGTTGAGTAGTTATTTATAATGACATCATGCGATGGTAATGACAACACCATGTGTTGCTAATGACAACACCTTGTACTGCTAATGACAACACCATGTGCTGATGTTGACAACATGAGGTCCTGTTATTAACAACACCATGCGCTGGTGTTGACAACATGAGGTCCTTATATTGATAACATCATGCACTGGTCATGACAACAACATGCGATGGTAATGACAACACCATGGGCTGATAATGACAACACCATGCGCTGGTGTTTACAACACCAGGTCCTGATAGAGACAACACCATGTGCTGGTCTTGTTTGAAACTGAATAATGATAATGACCCAAGCATAATTTGATAACTTCATATACAATTTTTACATACATTGCTGTATACCAGTGAAAACATAATTTACATCGACATTGTAAATTGGATAAATGATGGTTGAATATGAGACCATGTGAGTATCAATGTATCCAACCTTCATTTACCATTTCTATTGCTTGTATCAAATGTCAATGTAAACTTCATCACAACATTGTTGTTGTCTTTTCCCACAATTGATACTACCATTGTTTTCAACTCTTCATAACTTAAACCTTCTTTGATAATTCTTGATCTAACATTTCCCCCAACATACGTTAAACCAACCGCTTCATTTCTCATAAATTTTCCTCCTCTATGAACAAAGCATACTAGATTTTTCGTACACGAGCTTGCCATTACCACTTACCACCTGCACAATACACTTGTCATTAACAAGTTCACCCCATACATTAACAACTTTAGCATCTATATTTCCTAAGGACATTCAGTTGTTATTGACAATTTTACCAGCTATATTAACAACTATCGCTGCCTGCATTAACAACTCATTCTCACCTTCGACCACCAGCCCTTCTCACCACTGCATCTTCATCTTTGTCTGCATTCTATTATCATTCTTAATCAGAAACAGAGCATAAACAACACAAAAACAAAGCACACATGCTACCATTCCCAAACATTTCTCAACAATATCCACACTTTATACTTTGCATTTCACTATGTCACCCTTCAAGCACCATAACTATAAAGAAATACAAGAGATAATCACATTAATAACCACACACTCAGCCCCAACTTGTACTAAAACTGACCAACTATGAATCTATAATAAAACCAACCCAGCAGTCATATAGTTGTCATTGACAATCTCAGCAGCCATATTGACAACTGTCGCTGCCTCTATTGACAACCTCATCTGCTACATTTTACCATTCCGTCCCAGCTCTTCACATACCTCCATTTTCACCTCCCTCTTCATTATATCACCATTTTTTCTAGACACACACCATACATAACACCAAAACAGAGCACACAACATCCTACTTCATACCACACCATTTAAAACCTATCCAAATACCTTTCAACCATTACCATTTACTACACATTGCATGTTACTAGCTTCCCCTTCAAAGTTGAGAACAATAAGTTAACATAAAATAGTTAAACCCACCTGAAACCTTTCCTCAAACAAGCTGTACAGGGCAAAATTGCACAGAACAAGTTCTCTACTGTTTAAGGCAAAAGTGCATAGAAACTATCGTTTAGGGCAAAAACGCATAGAAACCATCAATCGGAAATCACTGGTGAGATCGAAACCTTTACTGAGACGCTCCAATGCTCTCATCTCACTGGGCAATTGTGCAGCCTCCTCCATTGCAAACAACAAGCACCCACGAGCAAAATCAAGAAAATGAATAAAGAAGATGTTTTCCCCCTTTTCAATCAACAAGGGCATAATGGTCTTTTCCATTCAGAAATTAATTCCCAAATGGTGCCTTGGGACCTCCCAATAAATATTTTGAATGTTGGGACCTTTCTATAAATATGTCTCTTATTTGGGACCTACCAATAAATTTCTGAAAAAAAAACTACCGGGAAATGACTAAAAATAGCTGATAACCTTGGAGATATAGCTGGCATGGGTTCTCATCTTTTTGGTTCATATGCTGAGTCATCCTGTGCTGCTCTTGTTGTTGCTTCCATATCTTCATTTGGCTTGAATCATGAGTTTACAGCAATGCTCTATCCTCTCATTGTCAGTTCTGTGGGCATCTTGGTCTGTTTGCTTACAACCTTTTTTGCAACTGACTTCCCTGAGATCGAGGCTGTAAATGCAATTGAGCACTCATTGATAAACCAACTCAGTTTCTCCACTGCTTTTATGATTATTGGAATTGCAATTGCAACTTGGGTTGCACTTCCATCATCCTTCACAATCTTTAATTTTGGAGAGCAAAAAGTGGTCGAGAGTTGGTAAGTTTCATTCTTTTGTAGTTATGTTTCACCTTTTCAACGGAAACTTCAGTTCAATTGAAATAAGTGTTGCCCTTGTCGATTATAAATTAATGAAACAACTAACATGAACATATTCTATATTTTATTTAAAACAAACGAGCAAAAGATATAGATGTGAAATGTCATTCATTTTTTCTAGAAATAGTTTTTGATAAGATGAGATGCTTATTAAAATAGATTAGATTAAATTAGTATTAAAAATAACTTGAGATGAGTTATGTGTGCAATTAATTATTGGAAAATACAATGCTTTGAAAGAAAATGAAGCTTCACAAAATCAAGAAAAATTATAAATAGTGAACTGCTTTTGGATTTAATGAAGCAAGAGGGGCTCGTTCACTTGTATTCATTAAATTGGATGAGATCAGGACAAGAATAGTCATCTCATACTTCTTGTTTTTTTAAAACCTATATTTGACAATGAAATAGGAAAAAAAACAGGTGTGTTTGTGTCACCATAATCAATTCCAAAATGATTATATTTGCTCTGGTCCTTTTTGTAAGAAACTATAACATTTGTAGAAGCGTTAATTACTTGTTTTCTTTAAATACCCTTAATTATGAGCAAGACTACATTAATTTTATAATCTTTATTGGGAAAGGGTAATATTGTTTTTTTTTTGCAAATATGGACATATTTAATGAGATTAACTAATTTTAACTCGTTTTCTCAATCTATATATTGTTAAACATTTGCTATAAAAAGGACCTGAGGGAGTATGTTAGCAGGTAACAGCGTGTTTGAATTTAGTCATTCTTGGCAGCCTAATCTCCAGTACTTACCCCCCTTTCTGAGGACTTCTGGGATTTATTTCGTTTTGCAGGCAGATCTTCCTGTGTGGTATGGTTGGGCTGTGTACAGGGTTTGTTATTAGACTCGTCACTGAGTATTATACCAGCAATGCTTAAAGGTAGCTGAGCAAATTAGGGTCATTTTACACTTTCACCTTTTTGCATCTGGTTGATACCTTGGACTCAAACTCTTTCGTAGGCTTTTGCAGCCCTGTGCAAGATGTTGCAGACTCCTACAGGACCGGTGCTGCTACTAATGTTATATTTGGCCTTGCCTTGGGATACAAATCTGTCATTATTCCTATTTTTGCTGTTGTAGTTAGCATTTTTGTTAGTTTTAGCTTTGCTGCCATGTTTGGTATTGCTATTGCTGCACTTGGGATGTTGAGTACCATGGCCACCGGTTGGCCATTGATGCATATGGTCCAATCAGTGACAATGCTGCAGGTGTCGTTGATATGGCTGGCAAGAGTCACAGAATTCGTGAGAGAACGGAAGCCCTTGATGCTGCAGGATATGCTGCTATTGGAAAGGTCTGGGTTTCATCTCTTATTTCCTTCTGTTCTAACATTTTGGATCATAAAAACTTTTGTCTGACTTACCGGCTTTCTTGTATAATGTTGCAGGGGTTTGCAATTTGTTCTGCTGCTCTAGTTTCTCTGGCCCTCTTTGGTGACTTTGTGAGCCGAGCTAATATCTCCACGGTTGATGTGCTAACTCCAAAGGTCTTTATTGGCTTACTCGTGGGTGCAATGCTTCTTTACTGGTTTTCTGCCATGACAATGAAGAGTGCAGAAAGTGCAGCTCTGAAGATGGTTTAAGATGTACGCAGGCAATTCAACACCATCCCTGGCTTGCTGGAGGGCACTGGCAAGCCTGACTACGCTGCATGTGTTAAGATCTCCACTGATGCTTCTATCAGAGAGATGATACTACCTGGTGCTCTTGTTATGCTTACACCACTTATTGTTGGGATACTTTTTGGTGTAGAGACACTTTCTGGTGTTCTTGCTTGATCCCTTGTGTCTGGTGTACAGGTAATGTTTTTGTATATTTTCTGGGAGTATGGCTAGCGAAATACCTTCATTTCCATCTCTCATACAATTTGAAATTAGAGGCCTGCCTTTATGTTTCCCTCTTCTGTAGTTCTGTATCTGCATTCTGCATTACCATGGTAAGATGCTTGTTGGTTTTAATGTTAATCTCATCATATTTGATACATTCCTTATTCTTCGGCAAAAAAAAAAAAGATACATTCCTTATTAGCCACTGTTTGCATAAATCCCTATATAATCTATTTTAATGTAATTGCTGATTTTATGGGATTCTAGCGGCTAACTTGTCATGGTCTCTATAATATTGGTCCATTTAATTCAAATAGACCAAGCTATCTTATGTCTTTATAATTCTGCTATTCAATAATGTTGTATATTATTGATATTGCTATTTCCCCTTACCCATGTTAGATAAGTTCTTCGTGAGATTATTACAACTTACAAGCATCTTTTCAGTCTTTGTCAGCTGTCCATTTTCATATTTCTCTGAACTTGTTTCTGTACCATTTTTTTTGGCAACAGTTTCTGTACCATTTTTACAGATTGCTATTTCTGCTTCCATCACTGGTGGTGCTTGGGATAGTGCCAAGTTTTGAGGTGAGTTTGTGGCTGAATATGTATAAGAAGCTGACATTGTTGAGCGTGGTCATGGTCTAATGAATGATTTTGTTATCAATATTTGGTGTGATAGGCTGGTGCGACATAACATACAAGAAACCTTGGTCTTGAAGGATCCCATCCACACAAGGCAGCTGTTATTGGCGACACCATTGGTGACCCTCTCAAGGATATATCTGGACCATCACTGAACATTCTTATCAAGCTGATGGCTGTTGAGTCTCTTGTGTTTGCCCCATTCTTCGCTACCCATGATGGTTTCCTCTTTAAGCTTTAATTTACCTGTTTCATTGGAAGAAAATGGAAAATCCCAGTGTCTTTTCTCTGTTACACTTACCACAGTTGTCATGCAGATTCCCCCCTTCTTTTTTCACTCTCAAACTTCTTGTCTCCTCTCCAATCAAAATATGCTTAGTTTGTTGCCTTTTTTCCCTCTCTCTTTGATATACATCATCAGGATGTTTCAGGGAAGAAAATTTTCCTCGTAAAGAGGTTGACAATGATGGTGGTGGTGATGATAATGACGATACTCTTCAATGTCTTACAAACATTTTGGCTTTTAGAAATGCTTGACTGTTTTATGTACTTTATGGCCTGCCTTTGGTCCTTTGACTATTGTAAATGCTGCTTATACAATTTTATGGTTTACCTTTTGATGAGCTTCGGTGCTTAAGAAAGGGAAAGAATTACAGGAAGGCTGTGAGGGAAGTTGTGTAATTATTCATGACAGCAAAGAGGGAACAACTGAACAAGTTGAGGTCACGGACAGAGGAGACTAATGGGATTCAGTTGGATGCTGTTTTGAGGGATAAGCAAGGAGAGGAGGCATATGGAAATTCCTTATTGCTCGGGAAAATCGGTGAAAAGCTGTTGTTTAAAAATTTTATTGACCAGAAGGACATATGTTTTTATATATGGAAAGTATTGGTACTTTGATGGATTTCATACACAAAAAGTACTCATACTTTACTTCAATTTTGGTCCTTCTGTCTAATAAAATTTTCAAACGGGAGGTTTTCATTGATTTTCTCTGTATTGTTTCCCTCATGGTTTTGATTTGTGATTTTAACTGTCTTGCTTTGTTGGCTGTTCTGTTGATGATGATTGTTCCATAAGATACCGTTTGCTTCATGGTAGATTCGGGTTCCATTATTTTGGTGACATATAGGTTAGGTATGATTAATACAAGTATTCAATAGTAGAGATTGTGGTTATGAAAGGAGAGATCGATCAAAGATTGCAAGATATGAGAGAAGCTATACTGATTTAAGCACAAGAGAGAAGGGTGTTAAATGCATTTGAAAGTTATGCATAAGATTAATGGATACATAATAAAAAAAAAACTTTCAGTATCTACATTAACCCTATATACATTAATATTCACAAACAAATGGGTTGGTGTTTTATATGTACGTTAAATTAAATATATTGTATTTTAACCGCTTTAATTTAACGTACATATAAAAAGATAAAGAAATATTAATTTACATTAAATAATATTATAAAAGATTAAATATTTTATTAGATAATAAAAATATTAAATTTGAACCATCTCTATCTCCTGGAGCTTTTATCTATGTACACTTTTTTTTTTTGCCCTGCACTCTGGTTGAATTATAATCATCATGGATGAATGTGTTGAACCAAAAAAACAATCATAGTTCTTAAACAGCCTACGGAAATCAATCAATCTAATTTTTATTTAACAATACAACAGAGACAATTTTCTACGCTCACATAAATTCCAACTTGATACATTGTTTTTAATCATGTAGAGCGAATTTCATCATAACTAATGCCTATTGATAATCTATTTGTTTCATAAATATATATTTAGATTTCCAACTTGATAAATTGCTCTTAACTAATGCCTATTTTCATTATATTTTCTTCAACCTAGCATAATACTACCTATGTTCTTTATAGTAAACTCCAATTCACCCTTTTTTAGATCAATAAAATTAAATAAATTAATAAATTTATCATTTTTTCATACTAAAATTGATTGATGTATCCAGAAGGATAATAAGTGGACAACTTCAGTAAATGAATTTTCTTCCCCCGTTGCATATTGTTATCCTACAAGGACACCCTATCAATAAATTTAACAACACTACCCTAACAAACAGGAATTTTTTTTAAAAGAACAATAATATTTTAGGCATTTTTCTTTAACAACCAAACAAACAAAACTGTAGTCTGGAGCAATAATAATAATAATATGATGGAGAGTAAATAAATAATTAATTAAATGTTAAAACTTAATATTTTTTTATTTTGATATGATGATGGCAATGGCATGAGCCGTACAAAGCAAGCAAATTGAAAAAAGAAGAGAGACTCTTGTGTCGTAAGTGTATGATTGATGAGGTGTGAGAAATAATATAAAAGAAATATTAAATTTTTGTGACTAATAAGTGAGCCGGTGACAAGGAATAGATATTAATATAAATAGAGTAGAAGGGTCACTATCACAACATTGACTGTGAAAAAGTAAGGGAATTACAAAAGAGACAGAGACATAGACTGAGAGAGAGATTTGGTAGTCAAGATATGTTTTCTGTGTTCTTATCCATTCAATATACAGTTAATGCAACTGCGCGAAGTCAAGAACTCCACCGGGAATGAGAAATATAAATTATCGTATATTATTTTTTTGGGAAGAAAAGAGAAGGGGGAAAGAACAAAGGTGGGTTCAGTGAAAATATATGAAAAGGAAGGAGATGCTTTCGGCCTTTTGGAGTTAGATTGGAAGAGGCTTCCGCTCTAATTGATGTGTATATCTTTCTTTTCTTTTCTTGATCTTTATTATATGTGGTGGGGGGTCGGAGTTTGAATGATTTGTGGATCAAGAAAGGCAAGAAACAACCAGGAATTTTTGTGTTAAGCAAATTGATTTCATTGTCCTCAAAAACAAAACAAAAAGAATTCTTGCACATAATTAGTGTATGTCTCTCTCTTATGTTTGTTTCTTGCCCACTGGAGGCGAACAAGATTTTTGCAGGCATATTCAGTGCACAGTGTTTGAATTTGAATTTCATTCTTCCTGGTTTCCAAAGGGATTAAATATTTGCAATTTTCCAAATTTATAGTAGTCAATTTTCAAAAGATTTTCCTTTCCCCCCATTTTCCTTGAATCGAAATTAATTTTGAATATCTTTTGAGATATGTATTTGAATTTTAAAAATTAATTGAAGATTCTAGAAGCTTCCTGTGAGGTCTATAAATATTAGTATTCATGATTGGAATTAAAAACGCAAAAGAGGGAGACTGAGAGAGACTTGGTAGTCAAGGTACGTTTTATGTGTTCTTATCCATTTAATATACAATTTCACCTTTTGGTGACTGGAGGAGGCTTCCGCTGGAGTTGATGTGTATATCTTTCTTTACTTTTCGATGATTTCAATGATTTAGTAGAAAGAAAACTTTTAACTGGTTTCGAAAGGGATTAATATTTGCAATTTTCCTTATTTACTCTCGGGCCTTCATCGTTGAACTGGTTAGGTTTTCCTTTGTAAAAGAAAATAATGAACTGGGTTTAATTATGTGCGTGTGATATATCATAATATCATGCACACTGTGGCGATGGCCCCTTGAAGCTGAAGGTTGGCGAAGACTTGTTGCTTCGGGTGGGCGTTCACACGGAGGCAATGAGAAGCCTCTGGGTTTCATGCTTCATGCATTCATCTTCCCCCGATCAACGCTTCCATGTCCGCAGTAGTATCTATCTTTCTTCGCTTCCCTTCTCGGAAACTGTTAGACAACGCAACCTCATTCTTTTCTCTTCTTATTAAAGGATTTTTGATATTCAACAAATTAAACAAGGCTCCAAGTAAGCCTTTAGATAGGCAAATTATAAGCTAATAGTCTAACGATGGAATCTAATCAAATCTCACATCACAATTTGTTACTACAGAATGTCTGCAAGAGTTTCAAAGAGGAGTGGGGTTCCTTCCTATAGGGAGAATGGCCACTATCGGTTTGCAGGACGTCACACCAATACGCCCTGCAGGTTTGTGCAAAATAAAACTTGGAGGCGGTCCATTCCTCCTAAGAATGAATCGATCAACAAACATAAAGCACATGCCATAAGATCCTCTAACATCATATGCAATTCATCTCAAATTTGCAAGTACTGGATCAATGGGAATTGCACGCACGGGGATCGCTGCTGGAACTTGCATTCCTGGTTTCAAGGGGATGACTTTTCTGTGCTCGCTAAACCCCATCAACACAAGAAGGTATGTCTACTTGATTCTCAGAGCTGCCTGTTAGAAATTGAAGGAATAATCATATTCATCCTGATAAATGAGTACAAAGAAAGATTTATATACACAAATCATAAGCTGATACCTAACCTTAGAACATAATTAAATATGATCATAATATCTTGGTATGGTATCAGAAAACAGTAAGACAGACTTTTAAGCACTAAACTTTAAATTATGACTGCAGATTGTCACTGGTATTACACTTCCAGATGGATCCGACAAGCTTTTTTCTTCCAGCACTGATGGAACCCTCCAGGTGTGGGACAATCATACGGGTCAATGTGTTAATACTATAAATCTGGGTGACGAAGCAAGGTGTTTGATCAGTATGGGTTCATGGGTTTTGGCTGGCGTGAGGAATGCGATTAAGGCACTGAACATTCAAACGGGTGCCGAGATCACTCTTGATGGACCGAAGGGTCTCGTGCTTTCAATGGCCTTTTGGAACGATATACTTTTCGTGGGAGCCATGGTAACTGTTTGTTCAATGTTGTACCGACTTCTTTTTTACTAGATTGACTTCATATCTTTGATATTTGATCTAAAATGTTATTTACTTTATGATGTGTGTGAGTGTGTTGTCATATCATGATCTCACTTTTTCCCATCGCAGGATGGCGTTATTTATGCATGGAGACTTACTTCTGAAGCAAATCACCCATTCAAACAATTGGCGACGTTGAAAGGCCACACTAGAGCTGTTGGTTGCTTAACTATTGGATGTAGGGACAAGCTCTACTCAGGTTCTATGGATCGTAGCATCATGGTATGCCTGCAAATTCAGCACCATCCCGTCTGAATATATTTACTTTTAAATGTAATCTTTTTAAAACAATTATCCAAAAGGATTTTTTTTGTTACTTTTGCTTCTTAAAACTTGTTTTATAAAATAGTTTTATAAAACAGGCCTATTTTGATAACAAAAATGTACAAACCAGAAACAAACAGGCCGTATATTGTATGAGAATAGATCTTGTGTTATTTTCATTATATTCAGTAAGAAACTCACTCAAGATGAATTATTGATTTCTTGTTTTCTCAGGTTTGGGATGTCAACACATTACAACACAAGATGACCTTGAAGGGACACACTAATGTAGTGACATCCCTTATTTGCTGGGACCAGTACCTACTCTCAAGTTCATTGGATAATACAGTAAAAATTTGGGCTGCCACTGAGAGGGGAACTTTAGAGGAAGTATACACACACCGTGAAGATAATGTGAGTTCCTCTATGTAAATTGTGCGTATTTCCAATCTAGAATTGCATTTAGATTTTAGCTATATCTTAATTGACTGCTGGTACTGAAGTGTGCTACTTATGCGGGCTTTGTTGCCCCTCCTAGCTGACTGTAGCTGGTCTACATGTCATGTTCTGTAATTTTATGCAGAAGTTGCAGTACCCCAAACCCTTGATATAAGGGCTAAATAAATAATTTGTGGAGGTTTATGAATGAAAAAGAAATTATGGGCATATTGGTCCTAGCGTTTTGCAGGTTCACATGAATGTTTTGTTGTTAGAAATGCCTCAATTATAGGTTTGGTGATCACGTTACAGGGTTTCATCAGAATGAACGGGATGAAAGATGCAAACGGGAAACCTATATTGTTTTGTTCAAGCAACAACCATTCCGTTGGGCTATATGAAATGCCATTGTGAATATACTTCACATTTCCATTTTTATTCAATTTAGTATCATGGGGGCAACTACTATCAGGCGCAATAAATGAATTTAATTATTAAAAGTTCAAATGACAAATGACAAGAGAGTAGTGCAAATTTGTTGCAATTTTTTGTATTGAAAATTGCAATTATTGTATGCTCCTCAATTGCTATTAGACATTTAGCTAATTAAATATGAGGAGAATCACAATTAAATCACAACCAAGGGATCAAATTAAAGACTTGTTGATGAGCTACTTTCACTTGTCATTGACAAATCTTTA